>JASANG010001038.1:0-15429 GCA_030248215.1 Enoplolaimus lenunculus
AGACAAATAGTCTTAGAAGCGAATCGAAATATATTTAACACTCTAGCTACGACTATATTTCGGACGGACTATCTATTACACGTTTGAAGTTACCAATAGTTTTGAAGCTAATATTTGTATTTCGATAAATATTTCTACATAAAGTTTTGCGATATAGCAAAATTTCTATGGCGGCTCCGCCGGTCTGATCGCACGTTTGACTTTGGCTGAGTCGTGTTTGACTCAGTTTGTGTAGTCCCGTAGAGCCTATTTCGCAGAGAGTCAATTTGACTCACCATATTTTGCTGTGTACTTATAATTAAAACATAAATGTCACAACTCAACGATCCAAAACTCAGAGAACAGAAAAGTTCGTATCGTTCAACTCAGTTTTGCAAAGGGCGTCCTGTGGCGTGTAAATTTTAGCAATTTTTCGGTGCCAAAAGGAAGTGTGTGACTACAAAAAATTAAATTTTTAAAAATTTAATATTTGGGTATGGAATGAACAGAAGAGGTAATGAGAAAACTAAATATTTAAAGATTTTGGAACTGGAAACCAATTTGGGAGAACAATTGCTAGTTGGAGAAAGAGAACGGTCATTACTGTACAGAGGCCTAAAATCAAGGCATTGCTTGTATGTGAGAAATTGGTTTAAATTCAGCCATTCATTATCTCCAGGTTCCACCGGTGTATCTTACTTGCGTATATTGATTACATACGGAAAGTTTGATTGGTAGGAGTTCTGTGTTGACAGCGGTAAGTAATCGACGTGACCCTCAAAAATACCAGAATATTGACTGCGTCCATCTTTGTAGAATGAATATAGTTAAAAACGAAAAAGTAGAGATAGGGAAGGACTTACTTGTGCAAGATGAATTTGAATTGACTAAATAGATGCAACTACGTAGCCAGATCAACCCTCTCCTCTTTGTCATTCTTGCACAGGACCAGGGCTAAAAGCTTTTCAGATTAGCGAGATAACATATCTCCTGCAGAACGAAACTTTCTTTTCCAGAATCCTAGCTACGCCTTTGAAGTACCTGCAGAACAGGGTACAACCTGACGTCTGCCTCCGGCTTCGGCTCCGACAGAAAATCGGCCTGTGGCTCCGGCTCTGGCTCCGGTATAATTTTTGCCGGAGGTTCCGGCAATTTTGGTAGTAGAATTTTACATAATTTTGCAAAATTTATCTGTTTAGCGCGTTCATTTTTACTTTTGTCGCAATTTCACGAAAGAATTTCCGAAATTTCGCAGAAAATTTGCGCAAAACCAAACACTTAGCAACATGTTGCAGATATTGGCTAAAATTAACTAATTGACCATCATTTTTACTACCTAATTTCGCCTGACCTCCGGCTCCGGTTACGGCTCCGATATTTTTCACCTCCGGTTTCACCCTGCTCCAGATATAAATCACATACCGGTACACTCAATACTTTGTAAATTTTTAGTCAAACGTTAAGCAAGCAACAAATAGCACAAACCAGAGGCTTTCATAGAATCACAGCAAGGATAAGTCGTATTGTACAGACATCCGTTGTATGGGCAGCTTACTTCAAATAAGCCATCTGGCAATCGAATTTTCAACGTTAAAACATTTTGTGAACGCAAAGTGATTTATACTTTTTTAAACCCTTAAATTCAGCCCAAACGCCGAATTTATCAAAATCAGGTTTTGCATAACGTACCAGCAACGAGCATGGGTAACAGCTAGTGGCACATCCAGAGATTTGTGACTAGAGACGCGAAACATAACAGTGAAAAACTCGCGAACAAAGCGGCCGAGAAGCGAAATGCAGTTTTAATGCTGAATATTAATACAAAATATTGCTTTCAATTAATGTTGTGGCAATACATCGAAGGCCTTACCCCACCATTATATCTGCCATTAGTAATATAATAGATCATATAGGGCTGAGATACGATCAAGTATATCAAATCAAGGATTTGGGAAACGCAGACAGTTTTCTGTAGTGTATTATCAACTTAAGCTAAAGAGTGACGGGGAGGCGGAACGCAGAAAACTTTGTAACCGAATATATAATATATGACCTTATTGTATATTTATAGAATTATGCAAAGCAAACCAAACGAAAATAAAAAAAAAATGCAGTTGGCAATAAACCATGTTATAGTTTAGGAAACAATTTTCCGGGTATCTTTAATTAGGTCTTGTTGATAAATAAATGTTAGTAACAGGGGTGATACCAGGCATCTACAAACGGTGGTTGGTTACGTTCTTTTTTGAAAATTTCGGCTCATGTAAAGAAAGGTGGAACATTTTTCTCCGGGACTGCAATAAAGTAAGCTAAAATATTAGATTATTTTTTGCTTTAGCTTAAGCGTTGGCTTAGGATCAGGCCTAGGCGCAGGCTAACGCTCAGGTAGAAGCTCATTCTTACGCTAAGGCTTAAGCTTAAGAATACGCTTATACTTCTGTATAATGGTCCTATTCGATACATTAGCCAAAACTTCGGGGACGCTGCTTGCGCGAAACAGGAAAAGTTCCAGAAAACTCCTGGGCAAAAATTTCTATTTAAGGTGTCCTACTACCCCTAAAGACCATGATTCTCCGGTGAAGAAACTATCGAATGATTTCTGCTGTGCGTTGTTAATTTACCAGAAGGTACACACAGGATTTTAGATGCATTTGCAATTATCAATCTTTAAATGTGCACAGCAGTGTTGATTTCTAGTAAATTCACACCAAAAAATTCCAAACCGAAATCTGACTTCAAATAAGATTCAATCCTATTGTTCTACCTGGGTCACAACGGATCAATTTGGTGTGTTTTTGGCAGAAAACAACTTTGCACTCGGCGAGAAGGAATTGGATATCTTCACACAGTAATTTTTGCAGAAAAAAGCGCTTTTAACCGGCTTTAGATTTAAATTTCGAGTTTTAGAGGTCAAACCCTTTTGTAGCTCGCTGCGCTCGCTTGGATAAATATTTGCTTAAGTATATACTCCCTCAAAATGATATCCACGCTACCCCTTTGTTGAACGTTTCTACTAGTTGACCAATAAAAACAAGTAATAGATAACTTGATAAATGAGAAAGCATATAATTTAAGTTACATTTTGTGATATAAGAAAAGAAAACAATGCAAAGTATTTTTTCCAACTCTTGAAAAAAGTTAGCGCTAAAAATTTGAATAATAATTCTTAAGCATCGCAGACGGTAAACAATCAAGCAATAATCTGAAACCTAACAGTAACTCGATGCGTCAAATTTTAATTATTGTTTGCTTTTATAGATGTGGTTAAAACAGTTGAGTTTCGCAAGCGCAAAAACGTTGATAGATGATTTGTCTATTGAAAAATTACATCAGAAGCATCAAATTACTATTTTATTAAGTAGGTAGTCAACATTTGATAACGCATGATGATAAGCATACTGCACGCTCTACACAGCTGTCATATACCTAAAAAGGTACATATGCCAGCTAAGGTGGCCACAAACTGGCGAGATTGAGTCCGCCAAAAAATTTGCAAACAGGATTAAATGCTACATATATCTGCAATAAATGTTGCATTGAAGAAAAACATAAAAATCTCAAATACATACACCAATCACTTTAAGAATAAAGTATGTAGTAGCGGGGATGCCACTGGAGTTTCGGTTTGATTCAGAAACCGTTTGTATGGCATACTTTTTAACACAGGAGTACTGCTGGAAGAATTTAGACCCAACTCCCCTCACCCTGCGACCGCCCCTGAGGAGCCACTGTAGCCTTAGTAAAGTTTCGCTGAATTTATAACCTTTAAGCATGTGTTTCGCTGCTGTTTCCAGAAGTTTAAGAGAGGCACGTTTCATCGTATTCCTCCTGCTTGTGGTTTCAAAAGGGGAACCAAAATTTTTTCAATAGAAATTTTTGAAGTGCAGCTTATCATATAAAATTTGGATTCATCCTTCGTGTTTCCCATTGGGGTAATGTTTTTCTTTGGCTTGGAACAATAAGTTCACAAGTATTCTGAATGATATCTTAAGACGAATTGCGACGAAACCATAAAGAAATGTGTGCTTAAACGATCTTAACTAGATCGATTTCATAAAGACAAAAACGTTTTAATTCACTGATCATTATCACCCATCGGCAAACAACATAATTTTACCGGTGATAGGTATAATGTGCACTATTATACGGTGTTAAATTTTTTACTTTAATGGTGTGTTTTTAAAGTTACCAATAAAAAGTTTTTTGTAACGTAAGATCTATACACTGTAAAATTACATAATTATATTGAACACAGAAGAAAAATAAAGGCGGGTAGTGGGTAATGGAATTTTTGCGCGAGTATACACGCGTGTAAAAAACTTACTTTCCGCGTGTAAAGCGTAACGCAAGTGAATAATCTTTACCCACTTACACCTGCGATTCAGACCGAATATTAAGTGTTTTAACATTAACGGCAACGCCTAAAGCCACGCTAAAAGTTTGCATCATCCAATAAACAGCTTGACTAATTTCAAGCACAGACATCTGTAGCAAAAAAGTATACAAAAAATTTCAAATTTATAAAATAACTGATTCAAACTGTCTTTATGTCAAACGGTAAAGTTTAAAACTGAAAAACTGGCATCAAAGGCTAATTCTAAAACAACAATGCGGATTACTTTGCAAGAAATGTGAGTAGCCGTTTGTCTGGTAACATTTGGTTAAGTTATTTTTGCTGGAATCACTGAATAGCTGACTGCAACTTATCGCTCCAAAACATGTCGCCGGACTGTTTCCAAACCGAAACCTAAGCCTAAATGTAAAGGTTCAGCATGACTATGAATAACAATATGTAGACTCGACGATACTTCGGATTACAAGTTAAATTGTGGGGCGACGATTTGTCGTCATACTACGAGAATCATGTCTTTATGACAAATTAATAATCAGTTTATGCTTTCGAGGCGGGCCCGTAGCCAAGGGGGCCAGGGGGCTCAGCTCCCCCTGGAAAGTTTTGGGCCCCTCTAGAAAGTTTTCAACCTTGCTCGTAATTGATTGAAACCCTTTAATACCCCTCCTGAAAAAATGCCACCCTAGCAAGGTGAGCTGGCTACGGGTCTATATTGAACAGAATGGTTGTTTTGAAAATTAAGCTGCATACAGACTAAAGGTTAAAATTTTTATCAGTATTGAACAGGTTTAAAATCTACTTGACGAATGTGTTGCTGTTAAAAATTATTGTTTTAGTCATATTTTTGAAAATATATCATATTTCTGCATCATGCATTTTTGCTCAAAATCTATCATAAACAAAGCTTCTTGTAAGCATGTGGAACATGCTTGTCCGTTATGTGCGCATGCAATACAGTGCAGTGCACTATCGTGTGCTCACCGACAGCATTCGTGTCAACATATAGTCGACGAGAAAAGAAGTGGGAAAAGCGGGCTGTGTGGCGCAATGGCGCTTAACGATCCGCAAGCATGAAGTTCGATCCCCGCTCGGTAGGCCTGTTTTTCCAGCTGCTTAGTTAAAAGGTCTGAAGTGAATGAACTTTCTTTGAAGTACTGCGAATACACATGGTCCTAAATTTCTCCGTAACATATGGCCACGCTGGGAATTCAACCTTGGACTCTCGCTCGCGAGTCAAGCGCTGCTCATTGCGCCACGTGGCCGTTAAGATAATTCTTGAGTACTATATGTGCACGTGTATGCATGTGTCTTACAATACAATGTACTATGCACATACACAGGTTACATCACATATACCAACATTCCTCTTCTTTAGGCGGTCGTCCCTGACAGTGAATCCAAACATCTCCGAATCCGTGGGCGTGCTATTTACAGTGCCAATCTCGGTGCGACCTTCATGTCAGAAGTGCAAGGCTGGGACGACCCTTTTCTCTGAAGTACTGCGAATATACATGGTTTTTTCCATTAAGTTCTCCGAAACATAACAATATTCACATGATAACTGGTATTTTATTATTTTCTGAGCAAGATTTTATGGTACGTTTATGGCAAACTCGCATATGTGTAATGCTCGAGATTAGTTACTTACCATAAATAACGTAGCAATGTAGATTTTAGCTAAAGTTGTTTGGCAGCCAGGCAGAAAGCAATATAAACGAGTATTTTGACAGATAATCTCTTTGATTAAATATCCGGTAACTGGTTTTTAAAGTTTTTTTGGAATAAAAACAGAGTTTCGACAACAAACAAATCGCTTAACTTGAATTTTATTTTTAAATCAAATTTTGTCCGAAATGCCGACAAAATATAAATGCATAATTTACCGAATTTTTAGCGCCGTATATGTTAGAAAAAATATATTTAGAAACCTGTGCTTAGCGGTGACTACTATTAGCTCGAAGTTTCACGGTGCCAACACTGCGGTATCTTTAATTTCCGCGTTCAATCTCCATGTTTTGCATAAAGTTTTGAAGTTTGTGGCGTAACGTTTGAAGCAAAAATAAAACCGGTACCACACAGAGCCCCTCACGAAAACCCTCGTTTTGCATGCCGATGCACATACCGTCTGCTCCTAATTTAAGCTTTATTTGGCTGTCAGGAAGTGAGTCGCAATTCTGCATTTTAAGCATCTTCTAATCCCTCAGAATATAAAATGCAATCTTCTAAAGAAGTTGAATATTATATTATACCATCCATTGTGAACTTTAATGCATGGTATAGTAATGCTCAACGTCTTTAGAAGATTGCATTTTCTAATTCCTCAGAATAAAAAATGCAATCTTCAAAAGAAGTTTAATATTATTACTATGCCATGCATTCAAACTTACAATGAGCGATCTCGGTTAGATTTCTTTAGAAGCTGATAAAAAGGGACTGAAGGTACTCTAACCCCAATATTTTTCGGTCCCACACTGAAGATTCAATGACCCGTTTAGCTGGCCACAACAACAGTTGAAAATCTCATCGAAACTTGATACATCAATTGGTAGCCATACAATACTTTACCGCATGAGAAAATCTCCGCCGCAGTTTATCATTCACAAACTGGCAAAACAAATTGGAATGAAAAGCATAAACATTTTGCTGTCGTGTAGTACAAAGCCCAGAATGTTCTAACGGATAATTTCCATAAACAACATGAATTTGAAAATTAAAACATTTTGCACCTTAATATTTGCAAATCGACATACATTTACACTAAAGCGTAAAGAATCTATGGCAAAATAGAATAACTTAAGCCAGCTGGCCCATGTACAGAACAGAGCTGTAACAGTAGCATAAGCATATTCCTAAGCAAAACCCAAGCCTATATGTAAGAATAAGCTTATACCTATACATAAGCTTAAGCCTAAGCGAAAAATATATCTAAAGCAAGCTTACCATATGGCAGTCCTGCAGAAAAACATTTCGGCCCTGTGTTTACATGGGCCAACGTTGCTAAATGAATTTTATATCATTTGCCCATGTTACTTTTAGAGGCGTTCCGTTTTTCCGCGAGATAGAAATAGAGATCTTTTTGAATTTTGGCTAGTTTTTACAAAGGCTACACTTGTCCTTACACTAAAGCTTAGGCTTAGACTTATCAACATGCTTCGCTTACTATTGCGCCCATGAACTATTAACCAATCTTTATCTCCGTCTTCGTTAACCAGGGAAATGTATGTTGGAATATTCGAAAATTAGGCCTAGTGTATTGACCCGAATAAGAGGGGGTAATAAGAGGGGAGGGTCCCCCATTTTGAGTCCCGATCAATAAGAGCCCGTATCCTTAATAAGAATCCGTAAGCGGATAGAGTTCTTAAACCTTAATTAGAGTCCATAAATGTCAATTATCCCTAATTGTAGCGCATAAATGACTCCAGGACCAAATAATTTGACTTCGAAACATTAAAGCGTAACTTAAGTTTTGAAAGTACATTCCTACGTATAACCTTGCATTATCGCTCAAGCTATTGCCACAACACAAATAAACGTTTCAACGGATAGTTGCAGTACCGGATATATAAAAGTAACGAAGAGTGGCTGAGCTTGGGTTAAAAATAAATAACAGTCCGTAACCGAATAACAAGGGGGGTACCCTCTAGAGAGGCCAAATAAATATCAGTCCTCCCTCTTATTCGGGTCAATACAGTATGTAAAGATCAGGGGCGGAACGTTTTTCTACGAATTGCAATAGATTAAACTTAAGCTTTAAATAATTTTTGCTTAGTGTTAGGTTTGGGCTAACACTTAGGTATAAGCTCATCTTTACACGAAGACTTAGCCTTACACTTAGACTTATGCTTTTCTTATACTAAACATGCGGCTCCGCTTATACATTGGCCGAAATTTGAAAATTTTAGCTTTTAAACAGAGCAATTTACAGGTCAAAGTCCCTGACCCTTAATGCTTCAGTCACGTACAAACGTACAATACTGACACCATGGTAAAATCTATGCTGAAATAAATTTAAAGTACAGTTTCTGCCTGAAGTTATTAAGCTCATCGAGCGTATTTTGAACATATCCATTAAATAGGATCTAAGAATGTTTGTCTTACGTATTATCTCTCTCTATACTGATATCCGCCGAGAACTATCGAAAATAGCAGTTTTTTGTACTTGGGCTTAGCCAGAATTTAGGTTTGGATACGATCATACCAAATGCTTTTAGTGTCTACCGAAACAATTGAGATTTTCTAAAGCGTATACCTTAATTGAAACAATTTTTTACTGGAAATCATAGTAAAACTGGAAAATTGACCAGTCTTCTTGACCCTCTGGCCATGCTCAAGTTGTAGCCACAATGACAGCAAAATATCATATACCTTAATAGTGAAAAAGCACAAAAACCACTGTTATATCAGAAAACAAATTTAAACTCAACTGACGATTCGCATGCATCAAAACGACGGTTTGTTTCGAATAGATATTATAAAATTGAACCAATTAAATTATGATAAAAGTAAGTGTACAAAAGTATTGAAAAATTAGTTTTTCACAAAAATATTTAAATTTCCGGCTTAACTCCAATCTTGGTTGAAGCAGAATCAACTGTTGGCAGGGTGCAAACGCATAGTAAAAATAACGGAAACAATAACGAACAGTGATCAAAATAATGGAAATGGAAAAAGAAAACGGATATTGAAGTATAAAAGATATATACATATATATGTATATATATATTTATATATATTTATATATATATTAACGTGAAACTAATTTTCAACGTAACAATAAATAGTTTCCGCTATTCCTAAAACGGAAATGGAAACGGAAACGGATATCCGGTTACACTCGGACTGTTAAGGTCGCGCTATACTAGCGGAGCGCCACCAGACGCCGCTGCACGTAGGTGTGCAGCACGGTACAAATTATAGATATTTCCTACATTTTTGTTAGCAACGCGTAACAGAGTCCGACGCACGCGGTGGCGTACGGCACATGGAAGTATAGCGCAACCCTTAGACTGAAGAGTGTCGTTTTAAGTACGTGCTTGCAAAGCTAAGTCTTTTATAATTTGTAATTTTAGTACTGGTACGTTCGGTTAACATGTTCGCGGAAAAAATGTCCATGTTTAAAACACAGAACAAACATCGCTAAAATAAATTAAGATTTTAGCCGATGCCCTATGCTTCAAATATTTATTATAAGCACGCTTGAAAACACTCAAATTTGAAAGCGTAAAAAATATCCTTTACCATCGGAACACCCAGCATCTGCCACGCAAAGGCATAATTATTACAATTAGATTTAGCACCAGTTCAAAAATGACCATTACATTGTTTGGCAGAGAAAAATCGAAAGAGATGCACTGAAGGTCAATAAAACGACACAAAAACTGGCTAGGTGTTTTGTGCAACTTTTTTAAAATCATACTACAATCACTTAAATATCAAAAGCTACACGAAACAGAGAAGCGTGTATTTTTCGCATCACCCGCGTAATTGAGTTATTAGATATAGCAGAAGCGGCACTCAAGTAAATTAAACTTTTATCCTTTAACCACAAAAACCGCTGTTGATAAAAGCAGTCAGACCTGAAATTTGCCAAACAAAATTGTCTTTTAACAGCTTGGCATATATCTAGCACGTAATCGTATAAAGAGGTGATTTTTCATTTTATTTTATGTAAAAACGGCTAACACCTTTTGGTATAACAATATTTTTGCAATACGTATAAACAAGCTGTCTGCTGCTGTTACTGTTCAGCAAAATTCTTCGCACGAATACCAGTATAATGCTGCCGATTCCGTTTTGATTGTTTCGGGCCGAGTTAACTTTCGCATTTATCCAAATTGGTATTAGGAAACCTTGTTAACAAAACCCTGTTTACGAAAAATGGTGAAAGTATCTGTATTGCTTGAAATGCCGGTCACGACTTGGCTGATAAGTTATTAAAGTGTGCTGTTGGCTAACTGTAACGAGTAACCATATGGTACAATGAACATACTATAGTATTTATCATCATTTAGCGATACATTTTCAAACTGACGGACTCCATAGTTCACATATGGTGGGGGTGGAATTCCACCCACCGCTTAACGGGTGTATTTTCTTTTTTTAATTTTTTTTTTTAATTTTTTGGCCCTTTCGCCCCCCCCCCGCTATTGAATTTTATTTTATATACTGTCTTTTTATTACTTAATATTTTTTTTTTTTTATAAAAATTTTTTAATTATCAAGAGAGTTCTTTTTTTTTTTTTTTTTTTTTTTTTTTTTTTTTTTTTTTTTTTTTTTTTTTCTTTTTTGTATCTTTATTTTAAATAATAATTTTTTTTTTTTTCTAAATTTTTATATTTATTAATTTTAATTATTTTTTTTTGTTTTTTTTAATTTATTTTTTTATATTATATTTTTTTTTTTTTTTTATTTTTTTTTTTTTTATTATTCCTCTTTTTATCATTTTTATACTTATTTAAAAATTAATTTTTTATTTTTTTTTTTCTTTAAATTATTTTTTTCTTATTTTTTTTTTTCTTTCTTCTTTTTATTATATTACTACTTATTTTTTTATAAAAAATATTTTATCTAACTGCAAAATTAAAAATTGGCACAGAAGCAAGACAGTTGAAGTGCGAAAAAAGCACCGAATTTCAAACCTTGTCATTCTTTTGTTCGAAAGCTAAAAGGCTGCTCACCAACATATAACAGGTGTTACATACGTTTGAGAATGCCTTACGTACGGGAAGGTTTGCTTAATTTGATTTCTACTTGTTTAATAACGTCCCCGGATTACTCGTGGATCTAGCGCCAATACAAATCTGCTTGAAAATCTGTAATTGTCGATTATAAGAAACAGAGTGACTTGGATAGCGAATAATTGCAGCAAAAATATCATTTTCTGTCTAAATAAATGATTTCAAAATATGTATGATACAGTTAATTACGACAATTCAAAGAAAGGAACTTGGTAAATATAATGATGTTTGATTTTTAATTCTGAATTTTAAGATATAGAATAGTCTTATTTTCTTATTGGAATCAATTGATACGACTTAAAAGAATATACGGTTAGTGCGAATACAGTGATATTCTCACATGTTGGTTGAGCTATTAATGTAAATTTAGGTGATTCAGTGTAGGAATGTAAAACGGCGCTTGCAGTTTTGCGTTACATACAATCATATGTTCGAAGGCCACCGTATGGCTAACATCTAGGCATCTCGGAGGAACATCCTATTAGCAATTAATAGAGAAATACGAAACATCCTATTAGCAATTAGTAGAGAAATACGTTCCTCAATAAAACGTGTCTGTAAATGATCTTTCGAAGTCTATGCTATCTAAATCGCTACAGTTTCGCAACTACAACGGATAATCTTGTTTTGTTGCACATACTGATATATTTTGAAACGTTTCACCGTTTACAAACCCTCTGAATGCTTCTGATGTTGCATAGCTAATTAAAATCACAGACTTGATGATTAGCAATTAATACTTCCTTGGCACGTTGAATGGCCGGGAAATTCTCCATAAATCAATATTGTCAACTGGAAAACGAATAGTTGGCGAACAGCCCAAAATAGTTCGCAGTTCCTGATCCATTGTTTTATCCGAATCAGGATTGGCATGAATAATCGGGCGATTCTGAGTAAAAAAGACGTTAACAGAAGTGTAGAGGTCATTTACTCCTCGGCATCTTGAAATGTTAGTCAGTACTGTTAATTATTGTAGCTTACCTGCTGGAATCAGTAGTCAGGGGTAGCATTCGCCTGTAAACAATTGTAAACGCAATCAAACGGTGTTGAAAAGGTATCGAGGCTCAAAATGAGACTAAAGAATCAAGTAAAATTTGTTTTTATTCGAGTATCAAGCATAAATGATGATTCATAAAAGGGGTGTTCATTTTTTGCCGAACAAAAGTTTCGCTGTCTGCTTTAAATTTTTATGTTAAATACTGTAGGTTCAGATGGCTATGTTTTAGTATTATATGCAGCCAGCAAATTCTGCTTAGAGTAGCGCGTTTTGAATGGTTGGTTTGTCCTCAGATGGTTTGTGTCATAAAATATTAAACCTGTGGTACTGATTGTAGTTTGTGGTATCCGTTTTATAGGGTGTATCTGGCAGTGGTAAATCTGAGAACAAGATCACTCTTGAAATGCCCAGGGAGTCAAAATATTGGTATTTTCACGGAATTCGAAAGTTTAAAAGTTCAATATGTTTCGCACAGGAATGTTTACGTCCTAAACACTTAGTTAATTTTCAGTTTTGCAAAGTAATTGTAGCAATTTAGGCGGTGTTTTGTTCTTTGGCTTAAAACCACATTTCGAATTGCATGACAGCGAAGTGTTGCTGAACTTAATCGTCTCTTTTTTGCGTTTATTCTTTTAAATTACCGTACATTTGTTTCAGTATTTTTGAAGCAGCGACTGTGCGAACGTCTCTAGTCGAGCATGTAAAAAGCAAACAGTTCACCTAGATGTTGAGTAATCAAAACCCCTGTTAAGTACTGTAGTGACCCGAATAAGCGGGTAATAAAAGAAGGCCCCCATTTTGAGTCCCAATCAATAGGAATCCGTACCCCTAATAAGAGTCTGTAAACGAATAGAGTCCCTAAACCCTAATTGGAGTCCATAAATGTCAATTATACCTTACTGTAGTGCATAAATGACTCCAGGACCAAATAAAGTTGAGTTCGAAACCTTAAAGTGCATTTCAGTTTTGAAAGCATATACTGACGAATGCTTTTTAGTTGTGACATTGAATTCTATTTCGTGTTCGTAAATAAGTTGACATAAGTTAAAAGCGTGCACGATCCACAACACTAGCGGCGCCCTGTTGAAAATTAGCATCAATTCCTGTTTGAGAAATTAATCAATAGGAGTCCGTATCCCTAATAAGAGTCCGTAAGCGGATGAGTCCCTAAACCCTAATTAGAGCCCATGAAGGTCAGTTATTCCTAATTGTAGTGCATAAATAACTTCAGGTCCAAATAAAAAATTGCGTTCGAATCTTTAAAACGTACTTAAATTTTGAAAGTTTATTCCTAAGTAACCTTGCATTATCGCTCAAGCTTTTGATGCAAGGCAAAAACGTTTAATTCAACGAATAGTTGCAATACCGAACATCTATATATCAGTAACGAAGGGTGGAGGAGAGCTGGTTGGAAATAAATAACAGTCCGTAACCGAATAACATTGGGGTACCCTCTGAAGAGACCAAATAAATATCAGTCCCCCCTCTTATTGGGTCACTACAGTACTGTGTGAGAATAATGTTTAACAAGCCCGGGGTTGATATGCAGCCGTTTGCGTTGATAAAATGAAGCTTCTCAATAAGTTTAAAGAAGATTTAAACAGCTTGTAAATTGTAAGCCATGAAAAATCGTCGCACGCCGCCCTCAGAATTTTCGCTCTTTCAAACAAGTAAAGATGGCTAAATACTTCAATACTAGCTGGTTGATTGCGCAGTTATTTCACGTGAACTATATATAACGAAATTTTTTTCATGACAACACACGAACAATGTCACTTTGCGTTAGATGGTGATGTAATACAGTAACTTGCATTTTTTTCTTGTTACCTGATGCAGACGGGCTAAAAACTTTTAAATGTTTTGCTAAGATTGTCACAAATTATTAAAAAGCGTAAGATTATTGTTATTTATATTGCGTCTTGTTGTTTTATAGTTGCAATTTTTACACAATTACAACCTATTATAGTATTGTTAGTCTGAATTTGTAATAAGCATTTTAATGAATAAATTTTCATCATCCAAAGCTGATACGTTACGTTATTTTAATAAAGGTTTACTTCTGCGTTCAAAATTTTCGTAGTAAAGACTAATTCGGCTTGATTTGAGCCGATTCAAGTTTGAGTCATTATCTGCCAAGAAGAGTTTTGTTAAACCATATATTTCTTAGTTCTAAAAGGTGCGCTATACTTTTCTGTCTCGTACAACGCCGGCTACGATGCGCGTGACGAATAAATATAAAATTTTTTGATATTCCGCCAGCAGTGTTCCATATAATATATTTTTGACATAACGCAACACGCTGAGACATGACAGCGCAATCCTAACTGTTCTTTATCTCGAAAGGATTTTTCTGAATACTAAACATTTCTTAACTGCAAATCGTTTCAAAATCGACGTTGTTAGAATTTTTCAATCTTCCATTAATTCCGATGATATGATAGACGATATGTGTACTATCTGTCAAATATGGCATTGCGTTTTTTCAAATATACTATAACCCGAATAGCATGTATCGTTGTCAAAGTTACAGTACTGCACCGAAATTACATTTATAATTACAGTTAACTTTAAACCTGTTACTAATACGATTGCGATTAAACAGAATGGCTGATACGTCGAGTTAATTATATTCATATTTCCTTTGAGCCCATTCAAATCACTCTTGCACCTGTCAACCGTTGACTACAAGTCCGGTGAATTTCCAACCACTCAATATAAAGCTTAAAAACTTGACACGTTTTTGAACTTGACTGATTCTACTTGTGAGCCTAGTTTGAAATGCTTTTTTGAAAACCTATGGTACATGATAATAGGTGATACACACATTTAAGAGTACCTGATCATAGCGCTAACGTTAATTTTCTGCTTGGACTCTACGTTGTAATTTAATTTAAAAATGTTATAGATAATGAACACGTCAGTAACAATTTTGACACAGTATGCTAACTACTGTGAATAACAGTTCTATATAATTTTCTAATTAATAGATCGACGAAATAAACCATGCTTATTATTTACACTATTCTTGTTGTGATTGTTTCTATGACTGGAGCCGGTGAACCATCCGCCAGGATTAGCGTATGTTAATACCCGTGGCCCATCTATTGAGAATTGCACAGGTCTCTCTCCGCCAGCCCTGCCGTACTGAAAATTTACGATGCAAATTGTTTAACCTGAAAATGCGTTTTCTGTTGAAAAATAATATCGAGATTGCAATACAAATTCCAAAATCTATGCGCGTTTGTCGCGATTTGCAATTTTATAATATCGCAAAATTTGCCAAAAAAACGTGCGTCAGAACTAAAATTTCAGAGGACAAACAGTATCTTACCCTCCAGGAAATCCTGGGCCCGCCAATGGTCAAT
>JASANG010002695.1:0-15373 GCA_030248215.1 Enoplolaimus lenunculus
AAAGGTTTTAACCCCCTTAAACAACGCGAGCTGGCAGCGGTCCTGCGCAAAATATTTTAAACTTGCATTGTGTAGGGGATTGGCCTGGGATTTTACGTTCCTGATCCCCTTAGGTGGATGAAAGTTCCGTAGGCTCTGAATTTGTGGACTAGAGAACTATCAAACCAAACTCAAATAGTTTTATGACTTAAAAACTGTTCATTTTAGATCTGAAAAACTTGCACGTTGCTCAAAATGTAAATGCGCACAATTTTGTGACCGCAACTGTCAGGTAAAATTGCTTTTTGCACCTAAAAATTGTTTTTAGAAGGTAAAAATTGCTTTTTCAGCTAAAAATTGCTTTTGCAGGTAAAATTGCTTTTTGCAGCTAAAAATTGCTTTTTGCACCTAAAAATTGCGTTTTGCACCTAAAAATTGTTTTCAGCAGGTAAAAATTGCTTTTTCAGCTAAAAATTGCTTTTGCACCTAAAAATTGTTTTTTGCAGCTAAAAAATGCTTTTTGCAGCTAAAAATTGCTTTTGCAGGTAAAATTGCTTTTTGCAGCTCAAAATTGCTTTTTGCTGTTAAAAATTGCTTTTGCAGGTAAAATTGTTTTTTGGTGCTAAAAATTGCTTTCCGTAGGTAAAAATTGCCTTTTGCCAGTAAAAAATGTTTTTGCGACACAAAAAACACTTTGCATGATAGTATTACAAGACTACGTATAGTACCGCCTATATTCCACCCAATACAATAACGTTTTGTTTATATACTCTCTGTGCACTTAGCAGGGTGAGCCCATGTGAAGATCAAAGGCAGAACGTTATTCCGTGGACTGGAATAGAGTAAACTTAAGCTTTAGACTAATTTAGGCTTATGGTTAGGATTATGTATAAGCGCAATTCTTTCGCTTAGGCTTAGACTTAGGAATATGCTTATACTACAAGCTATAGACTAATATTTTGCTTAGGCTGAGGCTCAAGGTTAGGATTAGGTATAAGCTCATTCTTCCGCTTAGCCGTAGGCTTAGGAATATGCTTATATAACTGTTCTGCCATTGTTCTATACATTGGCCACAGGCCGCGTCACCTGCAAGTATAGAATTTTGAAACGTATAAAACTAAAGCTAAATTAGATTTCGAAACTTAATGCTTAAAAGATTACCTTTTTTTCATAGAATGCAATGTGAACTTTCTAGCCTAAAACATTTTCTAACTCCTGGTACACTTTCCCCTTATTGGCTCTAGGTTCAGGCTTAGAATTAGGTTTAGGTTAGACAAATGGTTGATCTAAAGCTCAAGCCTTAGACTTTGCCTAAGCGTTCACCTGAGCGTTTGCCTAAGCCTAAAAACATTAAATGTGGCGTAAAGCCTTACAAGAGCGAATTGTCATAATTTTCAGTCGTCTGGCTGGGCAGATCACAAGCAAGAATGCAGCGGACTGTTGCGAACCCCCAAAGCGATGCATTCTGATATGATTCGCTTTATAGGACGCATAATTCGAAAACAGGTAAATCAAATAACGATTAGCCTGAAACATGATAGCCCTTTTCCAGTTATTACAATATTATACAAGACACGGCCAGTGTAAAGAACATGGGCGGAACAGTATTATAAGCTTATTCCTAAGCGTAAACCTAAGTAGCTTTTCCAATACTTTAAACAATTTTTTGACGGTGGCTAAAGTACAAACGCCTGCGATGAATTTCTACCCTGCTGTTTCGACAACATTTCTAAACTGTATTACATACTCGGTTGAATAACGTAAAATTTGGAATAGGTGCCCAATTAACGAACATTTATACAGCCAGTTGATAGCTCCGCTAGAGTAACTAAGCCCAAAGACACCTTGCTACCCACAGCGCCAAAAGTACGACTGCAGTGTCGGTCGTCCTTTGAAGTATTACTTGTAGCTTCGCGTGCGATAGGCCGCACCCAAGGTCACTTTTGAAACCTGGGATAGCAATATGGTTTGTACCAATGTGATTTTTACCCGATGACAGTAAGGGAATTGCAAATAAAATCAAATTTTCTAAAACAATTCTGCTGTAAAATGTATTTATACTGCAAATATGTGCAAAAATGTTGTTACCAGCTTACAACACGTATTTCTTTGAAGTTTGCCGCGAATGAAAACGAATTCTCACGGACCGAGGGCGGTGACAAAATGGTATTTCAGTAAATTATTAATTTAAAATAAACGTGTTTGTTTCAGAAATGCAAGCCTGACAAAAATGAAAATTCCGAACGAACATTCAGTGATTTGCTTTCACGTAAGGGTTGCGTTTATATACTTTTGTTGACGTCCGACGCCGTCCGTCACTGTGCGGAATCGTACGCAAACAACTCACGTACGATAACGTATGGTATGAACGGTAACGGACGGCGCCGTATGGATGATGGACGGCGGCGTACGAGTGACGTACGGTGACAGACGGCGCCGGACGTTGAGTATAGCGCAACCCTAAGTAAGCAATTTGAGATTAATATTCCAACGCCGTAATGGCCCCATAACACAGCCTGTTCCAAGACTCGCCGTTCTTCAATAATGGAACATCCACGTTGTACTGCACGCGCTACTGAAAAAATGTCTGGGTCTGAGTAAGGCCCGACGTCGCAAATCGAAAACTTTCGACGCTGTTGTGATGCGATGTCAGAACACGCACCATACAGTGGTATTGTTCCCTTAAATGTATATTAAAGTGTTCGCTAAAAAAGTTACACCGTCTGAAAATGAAATCTTAGCTACACCCTTCACAGTGTAATCAAAATATAAATGTTTGATATGGTTTTTTCAAATATTTTTCATTCGTGTTTCAGACGCTGAAGAAATCAAAAACGATGAACAAAGGTATCGGAAATTTGGCAATTTATTCAAATTTCTCAAAGATTTTTTGGAACCGGACGAAATCATACCAGAAGATGAACTGTTAGAAATCTACGGCAAGGTAAGTCAATGGTTATAAGAACTATTTTTTAGTATCACCGAGTGGGTTTCCGAAACTCTAAGTACGACTCAGTACTTAAGTACGTGCTAAGTAATTACTTAACGATTTTGTCGTATTTAAAAGCGTACTTAAGTCAAGTAAATACTTAAGTCGTTGACAAAATTTGATATACTACAAAATTAACCGCACAGGCATACTAACCTTGGTCAAATTGAAATTGTAGACTCATGATGTCTCGTTAATATAAAGCAAAACTTTTACTTTCGTGTTATGACAATGGCTGCAATTTGACGTTGATTTGATTTTACTTTAAATTTAAGTATTTACTTAAGTCGTCAACTTAAGTAATGACTTAAACATAACTTTTATTTATTATGATTAGTCAAAATGGTTGCGATATTCGCATAACCATTTTCGTTAAAAATCAACAACGCATGTTCGTTTGTGAAGGAAAATTCAGTAAAATCGCTTTGTTTCAGTGTGTAACCGGATATCCGTTTCCGCGTAAAAATCAATGTCCGTTTCCGTTATAGAAATAACGGAAATTACGCTCACAGGTGCCTCGGTTTCTAAAAAATCGAGGTGGGCCTTTGCTATAGGATCATATTTGATAGCCACGAAAACACTGCAATTGCCAAATATTTTCGCAAATTACTCAAATTAGCTATTTTTCTTGGTAACCAGCGATTTATTCGCCAGCAGTTGTTGTCATTGTGAAATTAAAAAATACTTGTCAGCCGGTTTTGTGCAATGCGCAAAAGTTAGCCGATCTACAACAATCTGCATGCAAACGTTCTTATCACAGAACAATAAATTTCTGTTCTAATAAAATATTGTAAACAAAGTAATGCTGGAAATTTGCCCAAAATAATAATATTAGATCAATGAAATATTGTGATACGGCTTTTTACATTTATTGTATTTTTATTTTAAGACAATTATTAATTCGATTGAAATACTGGCGTACAATAATTCAAGAGTCGTCGGAAAAGGATTATATCTCAAGTAAGAGTTGAATTTATACGAATTTTGACTTTAAAAGCCCTATTAAAATGCTGTGAGGCAATGGAACTGCCGGAATTTTGAATCTAATCAAGGATTCAATTTTAACTTGAAATTTCAACCAGGATTTCGTGTGTTAATACCAATTGAATAAGGTCAGAAACCGTTGAACGGAATCGTAACGGGGGTGTGATCCCTGCTCCCTTCGGTTACATTTGCGCGTCTAGCGTTGGTGCAAAAATATGTACGACGCAACAACAAGGTTAGGTTTGCTGTAAGTAACGAATTCAGTTTTAGATATCAAAGCCTAAGCCTAAACATAAACACTAAACGTTGCGAAACGAAAACGCAACCGTAATTCAAGAAAATCATATTTACAGGTGAATAAACATAACCTACTTGATTTCCGAGTATAAAAATTTTCTCGCTCGTTACACTCGCTCGCTGAACGCCTTTTAAATGTCAGATTTCCCGAAACAAAATCATAACTCGGCCCTGTGTTTCGAAGGTTACACTAAAGACGGTAACGTGGTCCACCAAACATCTGCTAACTCCACCTATGTTGGAGTATCCGGATCGTGAGCGATGGCTCGTATATGGTTCAGCGGATGTTATATACGACTTATGGCCCATGTATAGAACAGGGCCGGAACAGTAGTATAAGCATATTCCTAAGTCTAAGCCTAAGCCTAAGCGTATGGATGAGCCTATTCCTAATCCTAAGCGTATGAATGAGCCTATTCCCAATCCTAAGCCTAAGCTTATGAATGAGCCTATTCCTAAGCCTAAGCGTATGGATGAGCCTATTCCGAAGCCTTAGCCTTAGCCTAAACCTACGCCTAAGTAAAAAAATTTAGTCTAAAGCTTAAACTGACTCTATCACAGCCCATCCGGAAAACGATCCGGCCCTGTTCTATATATGGGCCCGACTTATCATCCAGCGTGCCGGGTTTGATTCGTTTCCGTCCAGGAACAAAATCAACTCCGGTGAGTTGTTTCCAGTCCGTAAAACAGGTTAATATTTCAGGATTTCGTCAATCGATCATTCGTGTGACCCTAACGCCACTGTAATATTCGACGGCCGATTTGCCGTACTCAGTGGCCTTAAACCACGACTGACGTTCGACCCTGCTACAGTAAGTCGTTCGTCATTTGCTAGATCCGTTAGAATAACGTTGTTTTAAGTAAAGCTCCACGTCTTAGCCAATTGCATCTAAGGCTGCCTGTGAGATAGGGGTCCTCGGTAAAAATCTTGTAATGACGCAGCAGTTGAACCAATATCTGGGGGCCACATACGTAGTGTCGCAATCCAAAGAAAATTCGCGTGCGAAATAAATAAAAAACTTCGAATAGAAATAATCTTACGGTGAACCGGAATTGCTCCGAAGGCGTAAATTTTTTTAATTCGCATGGATGGCCTGGTTTGTCGGGGCTCAACAATTGCGTGAACACAGCTTTCCGGAGGGGTTCGGAGGGTAGTAGCCGCAGCACTGAATAGAACATGTCTGTATACATTTATTTAGACATAGGCTTAGGCTTAGATTTACATCCACGTTTAGGCTTAGGCTTAGATTTACAGCCACGTTTAGGCTTGTGCTGTCGCCCAAGCTGGACCGTAGCCAGGCCACCTAGCTAGAGGGGCTCAAAATTTTTTGGGAGGGGCATACAAGGGTTTTCGACGACTTACAGCTTGAAAACGTTCTATGGGAGCCAAAATTCTTCCAGGGGAGGATTCACTCCCTATGGCCCCCTACAGCTCAGTATCTTCATTAATACTATCTTCCATTTTAGCTAAGGATCAACTATATCCTTTTGTTCTATCCAAGCAATGAACGACAAAGGCAGCTTGAAAAAACTTATTACTTCCGGTGCAACTGTGACGGATGTAAAAACAACCAGAGAGTCAGTTTAATATGGAGGGGGGTACTTGCTTAGTTGCCCCCCTCCCGACTCTTTTTTAATTTAATAGAAGGCGAAACTTTAACTACACAGTGTTCATATATTATCGCATACTTAGGCATAGGTATAGGCTTATGTTCAGGCTTAAGTTCAGGTTTATTTCCCAGAGTTAGACTCAGGATAAGGATTAGGCTCGTTGTGTGTGTGGGGCCAAAGAAGTACTGCATAAAGACCGTCACCGCCTGTCTTGGTCTGTCGCCGCGCGGTGTCTGGATGTAAGTAATTCGGCCCATGTAAAGATTAGGGGCAGAACACTTTTTGTGGGATTGCAATAGAGTTAGCTTAAGCTTTAGATTTTTTGCCTTGGCTTTGGCTTAGAAATATACTCATTCTTACACTTAGGCTTAGGCTTAGGAATATGCTTATAATACTGTTGCGCCCCTATTCTTTACATTGGCCAGTAATTCGTATACCATACAGCACCGTGACGGACGGCGACGGAAGGCATCGGACGTCGACAGAGGATGTCGGATAATATTAGACTTTCTAAACGGTATGGTGTAATTATTAAATTGGCATTATTCCATACTTGGTCATAACTGAAATGAGTTATGGTTTTTAGATAGGAATTGAAATTTTAGAAATTTTTGAAAAATGCGATTTTCGTTTTAAAAGTCGTCGATGCATTTTATTTGCGCATAGGCTGAGGTGAATGAAATCGACCAAATATATTTTTTTACTATTTTAGGACGCCAAAATGGAAAGCCTTGTTTGTCCGCGTGACGAATGTGGTGGATGTGTGATCAAGAAAACACAAAACGGATCAGGTTAGTTGGTTAATAACATCAACAATTCGCTATCCACGCTTATTCGCCGAAAAAAGCATATTTAAATTAGGTTATAAACTCCTGAAATCAAATGCCGGCCGCGAATCAGGCAACTGGTTAAATTGACACAGTACGAGTGACTGAACTCATGTGATCAGTTTTAATTTACTCTTCGTATCGTCCCAGTTAAAGAACAAGTAATGGTGGTCCTATACTTTTGATGATGTACTCCGGCACCGTCCGTCGCTGTCTGTCACTCTAGCACAACGCACGTATATTGACGCATGGTACAGCATATCAATTTGTAAACAAAATTTCTTTGACATGGGGTGTCACCCTCAGGGTGGCGCTGTATTAATTGTGCGGCGTCGGCCAGCTCTGTGCGTCACCGTGCGTCACCATACAGTTTCGTACGTGTCAGTCTAAATAGGAACCGGGACATCAGACCTTTCTGCTAAGCAGTTGGAAAAGCGGGCTAGAGCGGGGATCGAACTCTCAACCTACGGATCCATAAGCGTGCACTCTACCACTGCGCCACGTAGCCCGCCTGTCCAACTACCATTTTCATCGACTATATTTGTCGACCGTATGCTGCTAGCTAGCCTATATACAGTGCACTGCACTATATTGCATGTGCACATAACGGACAAGCATGCCTCACATGCTTACAGTACGTAAGTAATACACGTACGTTTACTGCACGATGACGTACGGTGACGTACGGTGACGTACCCTGACGGACGTCATCACAAGTATAACGCCACCCTAACGATGTTTATGCGTTAGTTTCAGTCGAGTTTAAACTCAATAATAGTTCGTAAGACAAGTTGGCAATGATTTCGATAATTTAGCAAATTGTACCACAGGGTCACGCTCCTGCCAGCAGTATGAGTTTGACTGTAATAGCATTGTAGATGTTTAAGCCAACCGTATGAACCATTTTGGGTACTTTGACACCATAGCAACGGAACCTTGGCCAGAAATATTTTCTTTCTGGTAAGGAACGCAAAAACGATTTTTTTCAAGGGGGGTCAAACAGGGTCGTAGCAGTTAACCCAAAATGCAGACGGTCTCGTAGAAGTTTCGGGTTTTGTTTGGTTTGGTTATGGTCCATTGAAATCTGATATTTGTGGTAGGCAGTCAAATATTAATCCAGAGACAGATAGCTTAAAATCCGATGAGGGGTAGCAAGCAAGACGCTTAAGCAATATTTTGCGTTTAAATGTTTTCAATGTCAACACCGGCGCATGCAAAGCCGGTATTTAGGGGTGTCAGCAACTGCCCTATATTTTTCTAGGGGTACACCCCCTGTTCGCGGGTGTTTGCTTTCTGTAATAGCTTTGTATCTATGATCATAGTGTATCATTTATTTCAGACTATTATACTTGCCTTGATTGCTGCATTGGTATGGATCGAGTTAAAGCTGAACTTGCGCTTACCAAAAACGATGAAGCGACTCGAGTTTATGAGCAACTCAGCAAACAAGCGAGCGATTGCTCAACTCAAGCTGCGTCTAAAATTGGGCCCCAACTGGTTGCCGGAGCTGAAAAATGTCTCTCAACGATTCGAAGTCAATTACATCCGTTTAATTTAAATCGATTCCGGTTGTCAGATTTTGCGTTTGATATTGCAACTAATTTAGGCGATTATCATAGTGCCGCAAAGTTCGGACAAGAAACGCTACCTGCTTATCAGTAAGTATACCCAAAGTTCTATTTACCCACTCCACTACCTGCCCTTACCCGTTCTCATTTTTTTCATCTGCATTCAATACAATTGTGTAATTTTACAATGCATTGATGTTAGTCACTCAATTTACGCTACAAAAAAACTTGTGATGAGTAACTTTCAAATTAAACCATTATGTAAAAAATATAACACCGGATAATATTGTACATTACACCTCTCATCGGTAAAACTATGTTGGTTGCCTGTGAATCGACAGTAAATCAAAACATTCTTGTCTGTACTAAATTTTAGATGGGTAACCATTAACAATTTGATACCTTCACTTTAACGGTTTTTACTCGCGAGTATGTCGGCATCAAAATTTTCTTATCCGGTCAGCGTTTACAAGCGGGTACCCGCTGGTAGCATGCAGCTCGGAGTACGACACTTTATTCTTAATTTTGTGTAGCACTTAACGCCAGTTAGTAATAAGTTTTCAAACACCACAACTCCAACTGAAAATGTTTAATTTGGCCCACAGCAAGGACCTATCAAATTTGAACACGTGGCAAATTTCACAGTTCTCGCTTGGTTAGTTCTAAAATTTAGATGGTCAATCACAAAACTGGTGATACGTGCTACACACATTCGAGAATATGGCCAATGGCTTTAAGCCTTAGCGATTTAGCCATGCAGACGATTGTAATGTTTTACTTTCAATCCAACGAAAAGCGAGGTTGAAATTTAAGCGCATTTTTCGCATTTGATTTGCCTTTATTTTGTGCCAATTTTGAGATCTGCAAGTGCAACAGGTTGTCAGTTTGACAATCATCTGCTAACTGGTAATAGATGCTATACACATTTGAGAATATGAACCATAGTGTAATACGCAACCCTAAAAATGTACGAAGATCAATGTAGAAATAAACATGAGCAAAAATTGTTTTTTTGCGATTTTAAATTTATTTTGCAAAATTTGTAAATTTGACGTTATAATTCTAAAATTACAATGGTTTGGTTTTTTTTCAGAGAATACTACCCAGCGAACCATCCGGCCACAAGTACAATAATGATGAACATTGGAAAAATGCTTGGCGGAGCGCATAAAGTACGCGAAGCTCATGCGATGATGCGAGAGGTAAGAAATTTTACAATTCTACAATAACCGTAAAATTTTCATTTTATTTGATTTTAATTTAATTAAAAATTTTGGTTTTATTTTGACAAAATTTTAGAAATATTTTTTGTAAAATTGAAAGTATGGAATTTGAGAATTTTTTAATAGATATTTATTTAAAAAAGGTAAACACTTTGGTCCATTTTAAATATCAGTTGTGGAACATTTTTCTGTGGGAGTAGAATAGAGTAAGCTTAAGGTTTAGACCAATTTTTTTGCTTGGCTTTTAGGCTTAGGCTTAGACTTGGAATGTGCTCTCGCTTACTGTAGTGACCCGAATAAGAGGGGGGACTGATATTTATTTGGCTCTCCGGGAGGTAACGCCTGTTATTCGGTTACGGACAGTTATTTATTTTTAACCCTCGCTCCGCCGTCCTTCGTTACTGATATATTCGGTATTGCAACTATCAGTTGAATTAAACGTTTTTTGCCTTGCATCAAAAGCTTGAGCGATAATAGAAGATTATACTTTGGATTGTTACTTTCAAAACTAATGTATGCTTTAAACTTCGAACTCAAATTTATTTGGTCCTGGAGTCATTTATGCGCTACAATATTAGTTTATTCATTAAATGACTCTTTTACACTTTCGCCACATTTACGCTTAGGCTTCGGCTTAGGTTTGGTGAAATGCTTGCCTATGAGTTAAAGCAATTGCCATAGCATTTTCTTAAGCTTAAGCCTGAGACTATGCCTATGTCTGAACGTTCACCTTACTTGCAGAGTATAGTATAAGACCGACAGTCGCATGTTTTTGAATGTAATCTTTAATTTGTTTATTTTTATGACAACTGTATTATTTTGATTTGTTTGTTTTTGATTTTGTTTTTTGTTTGTTTATTTGCAGGCAGCGAAATCGATTCAAACAACACACGGCACCAACCATCGTCTTTATAAAGAATTGCTGGCTGATTTTAAGCAACTCAAAGAACTCGCTTACGTGCTGAAAATGATGAACGATCCGACAGTTATGGCGGACATGAAGCAATGAATTAAAAAGTTGCGAAAAGCACGTCGAGTTCTATTGAATTTGACCAATGTAAAGATCAGAGGCGCAACGTTTTTCTGTGGGACTGCAATGGAGTAAGCTTAAGCTTTAGAGTAATTTTTTACTTACGCTGAAGCTTAGGTTTTGGTGTAAGCTCGTTCTAATGACTTAGGCGTAGGAATATGCGGCCTATGTGTAGAACAGGGGCGTAACGGTAGTATGTACATATTCGTAAACCTAAGCTTAAGCGTAAGAATTAGCTTATACCTTAGCCTAAACAAAAAAATGTATAAAGCTTAAGCTTACTCGATTCCAGTCCCACAGAATAGTGTTTTGTCCCTGATCATTACATGGGCCGGGATATGCTTATGCTACTGTTACAGCGCTGTTCTATACATTGGCATTGAATTTTAACACAGTTCTGTGTAAAATTTAATAAAATCTGTTAATGCAAGATTTGTAACAATATCATGTCTACCAATTTCTGCTACTACGACTGCCATAAAATTTTGCTACAGTTCTGTCTTAAAATTTTAAAAATAATTGTTTCAAAATATGGAAAGTTTTGCTACAGTTCTGTCTTCAAATTTTAAAAATATTTGTTTCAAAATATGGAAAGTTTTGCTACAGTTCTGTCGTAAAATTTTAAAAATAATTGTTTCAAAATATGGAAAGTTTTGCTACAGTTCTGTCGTAAAATTTTAAAAATAATTGTTTCAAAATATGGAAAGTTTTGCTACAGTTCTGTCGTAAAATTTTAAAAATAATTGTTTCAAAACATGGAAAGTTTTGCAACAGTTCTGTCGTAAAATTTTAAAAATAATTGTTTCAAAGTATGGTTGCGTCATGAATTTCTAAATTACCAAAATTTTTTAAAACCTATTGCTTTCTGTTTCGACGAATTATGGCCAAAAGTAAAATGTGTTTCATACCATGAAAATGAACTTTTTCAGAAATTTTCGGCTGATATTACGTCATATGCTCATGTTGCTGTTGTTGTTGTTGTTGTTGTTTTCTTTAATAAAAATATAAACATAATTGTAACTAAAAAGAACTCTCGGACCGTTTTAAAGTGAAAATGTAGTAATTTTTTAAGAAAATGTTTTAACTTAAAAACTTCATATTGAATAACTTTTTTAAAATTTCACGAACACTAAATTCAATGAATATTTCGCTCATATTTGTTCAAATGGTCCATGTAAAGATAACGGGCGGAACGTGTTTCTGTGGGACTAGAGTAAAGTAAGCGTACGCTTCAGACCAATTTTTTTGCTTGACTTAGGCTTAGGCTTAGGCTATGGAATAAACTTATTCTTACACTTAGGCGTAGGCTTAAGCTTAGGCTTAGGAATAATATCGTTAAACATACTGTATATATTACAACTACGTGGCATCTAATCACCATAAAAGTGCTTTAAGACAATAATTTATGACATTTGTTTAATCTTAAAATCTGTATTAATATTAAAGCTGCAACGCCCCACACACGTTTTTTGAGCAGCGTCCCAGCTTTTGTAATAAACGTCTTATATATAAACAAGAGACAACATATATATGCAATTAGAACACATTCCTTCGAGAGTCAATATGTACACGATGAAACAAATGATTTTATGCTTTAAAAGTTAGAAGTTGTGAAAACATTTTCGTTCCCCGCAGTAAACGATTCCAAGATTTCTCGGTATTTTGTCGGAAATTTTGACAACAATTTTCGGCCAATGTAAAGAACAAGGGCGGAACTGTATTATAAGAATATTCCTAAGCCTAAGCCTAAGCAAAACAAAAAAATAGTATAAAGCTTAAGCTTACTCTTTTCTAGTGCCACAGAAAAACGTTCTGCACCTCATCTTTCCATGGGCCCAATTTTCTTACAATATTTGTCATGGTCAGAAATTTTTAAAATTTAAAAACTTATACTATATGAAAATATTTAAGAAATTAATGATTTTCTTTCGAAACCGAACACATCTTCAAATACGATAAGATTGTCATTCTCTACTGGATTTGCCGACAAAATCAAACAAACGAACCGTTTCGAAAGTTATAAACATCAGAAACTTTAAGTTTATACCAAATTTTTTTCAATTTATTCAAAATTTTATGTCGAAATTTTCATTGAAATCTTCGTAGAAGTGTTTTAACAGAGCCCGTTCGGTCAGTGTGGTTCGGACCTTTGCGTATTATTCCAACATTAATAATCAGAAGCGTAGTCAAAATTTCCTTTTGAGAGGGTACAAAGTCTTTTAAGCGGGTTAGAAGCAAGCGAAGCGAACGAAAAATGATTGTTTTTGAAATAGCGCAAATCATTCTAAAGCCTGCTAAAATGCTTTGTTTCTGATCTCTTTAAAATTTTCTGAATGGGTATATCCCAATATCCCACCTCTTATATATACTTCCCTCGACTTAAATTTGTATAGTTTACCGTTTTCAAACTTTAAAACGAAATGCCAATGTTACTTTAAGGGGCGTAACAGTAAATTATGCATGTTCCTAAGTCTAAGCCTAAGCATAAGCGTTGCAAAAATGTGTTGCTAAGCCTAAGTCCAAGCCTAAGCAAAAAACTGTTATCTAGAATCTAAACCTAGACCACCAGGAACCTGGACGCCCTTTAAAGTAACATGAGCCAAACGAAATAAAACCAAGATAATTTTTGACTCAAAATTTTTCAAAAAAATACACAAATTTTCTGATTTGAAACTGATTTTAAACGATGTCTCGTCTTCAGACAGGCGTATAAAATCGGTTTAAAAAATTTTCTGGGGGTAATTTGTGAGGTCGTATTTTTAAATTGTAAAATTTGTTTACTATAATTTTTGTATTTATTTAAAAAACAGAACCATTGTTCAAAATGTTTTTTCTCGTTCCACAATTTTTATATTTGACAACTTAATTTTTGCCGCAAATCAATAAAATGACATTTTCCTTTGTAGGTTGAAATCAAATTTCACTGTAAAAATTTCAATGAGTTTATTAATCAATTCAGCTAGTCAGTTTTTGGTTATTTCTGAATTAAAATCAGTAAACATTAACTCATTCTGAGTTGAACTGATCCTCACTCTGAGTTCAGTTAACGCAGGGTGAGTTGATTAATTAATTCAGAATAATTTGAATAAACTCAAAATTCTGCGTTCTGTTAGTACTAACTCAGACAGAGTGATTCAATTCAATATGAGTTAAAATCAACTCACTGAAAGTTACAGTTTTTAGGGTGATTCGAATGTTTTTGTTTTTAAAATTTACGATTTATTAAACTTGAGCTTCTGAATTATGAAACAGCTATAATTGTCTGCCTGGAGATACACTTGCAGCTGGCTGTGTGGCCGTTGAGAGACGGAATTAGTTATTTCTAATTATTTCTGAGTTTATAAGAATATATAGTAAACTCACTCTGAGCTGACTTAATTCCGAGTTCGTTGATTAAGTAATTCAGAATTAAGTTCAATCAATTCATAATTTCTGAGTTATAAAAGTCCTTATTCAGAACTCAGACTTCTGAGTGAATTAAACTCATCCTGAGTTAAAATCAACTCATTAGAATTTACAGTGTGGAACAAATTTCAATTTATTTCGCGTTCCGTATTGACCCGAATAAGAGGGGATGTAATAAGAGGGGGTCTCCATTTTGAGTCCGAATCAATAGGAGTCCGTATCCCTGATAGTTCGTATGTGGATAGAGTCTCTAAAACCCTAACATGAGTCCATAAATGTCAATTAACCCTAATTGTAGCACATAAATGACTCAATGACCAAATAATTTGAGTTCGAAACTTTAAAGCCTACTTAACTTTTGAAAGTACATTCCTAAGTATAACCTTTTAATATCGCTCAAACTATTGAAACGAGACAAATATACGTTTAATTCAACGGATAGTTGCAGTACCGGATATATATCAGTAACGAAGGGCGCCGAAGCGTGGGGTAAAAATAAATAACAGTCCATAACCGAATAACAAGGGGGGTACCTTCTTGAGAAGCCAAATAAATATCAGTCCCCCCTCTTATTCGGGTCAATACAGTACTTTATATATAGTAACTTCCAGTGAGTTCATCAATTACAGAATTTAGGAATTGATTATTAAACACATTCTGAGTTCAATTAATCAACTCACTCGGAATTAACTCAGCTCAGAATGACTTATTATTTGCAGCTATTAAAACTCACAAATAACCAAAAATAACAAATTCTCTGTCTCCGTAGCTGATCAATGAACTTATTGGAATTTACCGTGTTCTAAACTGAACTCAAAATCACTACGTAGCCAAAATACGCCAAGATTAAATTAAAAAACATGTCAACTAAATTAAACGATGCTAAATCCCTTGGGATGGCGTCTATCATTCTAAGCTGTATTGCCATATTTATGCCGCTAATCATACTTCCTCTGATATACGACGAAACAACAACTTTGTACAATCATGTTATGGACAGGGCAAATCAAGTAAAGGTAAGCTGTCTGTGTCTAAAGTTGCAACTGTTCATCAGGGCACTGTAAATTTCAATGAGTTGATTTTAACTTCGAATAAGTTGAATCACTCAGTTTGAGTAAGGACTATTAGAACTCAAAATCTTGTATTGATTCAATTCATTCTGGGTTAATTAATCAACTCATCCAGAGTCAACTCAGCTCCAGAGTCAGAATTGACTCAACCGAGAGTGAGTTAACGTTTACTGATTTTAATTCAGATATACCCAACTCGCTAGCTGAATTGATTAATCAACTCATTGCAATTTACGTACTTTGGAATTTGGCTGAGGGAAAAAAATTGGCCTGTTACACGGCATCAAAAAACGACTAAATCGCTAAGGATGCTAATAAATATTAACCCCTGTTCTTATCTGAAGATAATGATTTTCCACTGGGGCGCTGCCGAAGTTGTAGCCAAATCAA
>JASANG010002150.1:0-15374 GCA_030248215.1 Enoplolaimus lenunculus
TAGGGTCTTTAACCCGAGATGTAAGATAATATTAACTCAAGGAGAATTAGGTTTGAAGAGATGTTGAGCAGATAATGCAGCGGTATGCGTAATGATTTTTTAGCGAAACTCTCCTCTCAATAGTGGAGTGTTTTTATTCGTTACTGATTTGCTTTTAAGAGGTGCTAGATAATGAAATAAATCTTCAGAATAGAATGATTTAGCGCTTGTATGATAACTTCAATGCTTATTATGAGTTGACAACTGATATAAGCATCATTTGTTATGAAACTTAACAGAACTGCAGGCAAATTTTTCGAGTAATAGCAATTATACAGGTTAGAAAAGAAAAACCGGAACTAGCGTTCACTCGTAATTTTATCGGAATCGGTCTTCCGTTAGCTACCAGAAACAAACGCAAAAAAAAATTATATTGCAGCATTCCGTTAAAAGAAAGCCGTCAAGTGTTTATCAACATGAATCATGTTTATCAGTCCAGCGGGCGCTAATACCTACAGGACAAATCAGAAAAATACAGGTGAGGCAGTTGGAGTTTTGTTTATAAAAATGAAGGGTTTCTAGCATTGCGCATAGCTTAGATTTAGTTGAATTAATGCTGATGTGTTACTTTATGTTTTGTTAGACAAAAATTCAATTGTATTCAGAAAATAGACGTACTCCAGGGTTTTGGAAAGAAGGGGGTTACGTTCTACGTTCTATTAAAATTTTGAAGATGGAGTTTCCTGTGTTGCAGATTGAAACACTGTCTGATAGCCGTGCACAAAAATCCAAAAGGTGGATTTGACTCGTGAACCCACCCTGGTTGCGCCCTTGATTCAGTCTGAGAAAATGTTTTTTATCGTAGCATATATTGCAAAATATCCCTAAATTTACTATTTCGAAATGACTACCATTAAAATCGGTACTATTATAAATGATTGGATTCTTTTTACAAGTCTAATTTCCAGTTCAGCTAGGATTCATGTTCGTACTTAGTTTGTTTCTATACCATTTTGAATGTGTTTCAGACTTGAAGATCTAATTTATCCGTCGTTTGAAGCTAAATACGGATATAATCGATCATACAATGCAGCGGATATTGCGTGCTCCATGGGCGCACTTTTGGAGCTTGCGGTATATTTCTTATTCTGCGGTCAGGTCACTGTTAGAATGCTGTGGATGTGCACTGTGTATTAAATGTGAAAATGTGATCTGTTTCGTTCAAGTAATGCTGTGGAAGTTTCTTAAGCTATCTTAAAATGCTTTATCTTTGAAATCTGATAAGAAATTCTGCGGATTTGACCTTGTATTATGTTGGTCTATGTTTCTATTGCGTTTAGGAAGGTGGCAAAAATGAGAAAGTTGAAACTAAATTCATGACTGCGCTTGACAGTTTGTCCAGGTACGTAAATTGTAATTTTTACAACTTTAACGGTCTTCAAGGTAGGTCATAAAATTATGTAACACTATTTTAGTTGCATATTAATTCCAAATACTGTATAACTGCAGTGTAACTGCACACCGCATGCAAAAAGACAGTTGCAAAAGAAAGTCATTGAAAAATTCGTTCGTAACATTTTATCTTGTTTTAGCGTCTGAATTTGAAACCGTAATTATTCTGCATATGTTTAAATTTTAATTTTGAAGGGAAAATCACGCTGCCTAGTTCCGATCTTTGAAACGCGGTACGCATTCTTTGTAATAAGCTTGTCCTAATTGTCACGTTCGACCAATGCGAAAAACTTGCCTTACATGCCTGAATTTTTATTACACTAAACCAGTATTCACACGTGCAAGTTTTTCCAGCGAGAACTCGCAGCTGCAACTTACACAATTTTATGCAGCTGCAAGTATTTGCAGAAAAGTATTTTCATTCTGAATATTGACATGAATTTATATGAATAATTTGCCGTCGACTGCAATATATCAAGCATACGCTATGAATTATTTGTTCAGCCAATGATAATGATGATGAATTAATTCGACTTGCAAGGCTATTCATACCTACGAATTTATTCTTCACGCATATTCGTAATGAATAAAATGCAGCTGCAAGTTCTTCGAATGAATTTTTGAAAGAACTTGCAGCCGCAAGTTTCAGATGCAAGAAACAATCACGCGTAATAAGGGATCTACTCGAAATTCTTGACTAGAAAACGTTTTCATAATGATACAATTTCTATTTACTGTACAAAAATGTAAAACAAGCCCCGCTGCAATCGCCGTAGTCGGCGAAATATCAAACATGTTTGATATTTCAATTAATTCAAGCTTCTTGGATAAATTCAAAAAGTTTGAATTAATTCAGAAGCGCTCAACCACGTGCCTTCCGACTGGCCAATCAAAATACAGGCGCAAGAAATTCAAGCGACTTGCAACTGCGTTCACAGGTGCTAATTAGATTTAATGCCCAAAATTCCAGTGAATAATTTGCAGGTGCAAGAACTACAAAGCTTTTTTGTTTTGTGCCCAAACATGCACATGCAAGTTGCACGTGCAAGTTCTCACTGCAAAAACTTGTACGTGTGAATAGGGCATAAATGTACGTTGTGCCGGTTTTTGTAATTTGCAGGCGTGATGTTGCTATTCTGGATCGCGGCATTGATTCATACAAATTGCTGATTAAGTCACTGCTCGATAAAGTTAAATCGCTGATCAATCTTAAACAAGTTATCCTGCTTGGTCCGTTCCTTCATGCTAATCTATCTGAAGTAAGTTGTTCGTACATGGCGGCTGCTTGGATGTAACATAGCTAAAACTAAGCCACACGAAATAGTGTAATCGCAATGGTTTGGTAAAATCAAACGCATTTCACAAAGTGGCAACACAAGTTCAGATTCGGCAAAAATTTGCAGTTTCCAAAAACCGAATACAGCAATATTCTGCCAGTTTTTTATTTTAAGCCCCAATTCTCAGACCTGATGTCGGGCACAAAATATATTTTGCGTTTGTGAAAAACGCAGATTTGCTGGAATAAAATTTTGTTAGTTTTGCCGGTCAGAACTTTGCAAAATGTAAATTTTGAATTCTGATTCAGCAAATTAGCCTTAGCAATGGATTCGGTGCCACGAAAAGCAAACGCATAGTAAAAGTATCAGAAACGGGCAGTGACCAAAATATTGGAAATGGAAGACGGATGTTTAGTAAAGTTTAAGTATAAAATTTCAAGAAACGGTTGTGCGATGTTCATACAAACTTTTTGCCTGTTGATGTTTATGTTCTGTTCTGAATACCAAACACTGATGGTAGAATTTTTTGTCGATGTGTACTATTGTTATTTCAGTGTCCCTCAGTCTTTCAGTATCCAATCGCTCTACGCACGTTATCGAGATTCTTGCTAAATGCATACGTAGCGGAAGTGAGTACATTATTGTAGATCCGGTTCAGATGTTAGTAGTAAATTTTTCGTTATAAGTTAGATCTGTTTTTAAACATCATTGTCATGAACTCACTGGTTTGAGCCGCAAAAGGAAATATGTTGACCAGAAACTTTCAACGCCACCTTGGAGAAAACGATGTGTGACGGCACGTGACACCGCTTGTCGGAATACAATAGTTTGTCGAATAGAACCGCATGCATTTATCATAACAATCCTAAGATATTTTGGCCCTTTGTTATTATAGGAAGCTTTCCATTTGAAAACAGGGACAACGGAGGACTTAGGGATTGAATGGCTTAGGTCTAAAGTTAAGTTTCTATTTAAATATACGCTTAATCTTAAGCTTAGCGGGCAAGCATTGACGATTAACATGGGCTGACATTTTAGTACCACCGACGGCGTACACGGGCGAAACAAATTGAAAAGTTACCACTAGTGCTGACATTACCTCACCGCGACACGACCAATAAACGATTAAATGATGGTAATGATGCAATGATTAACGCAAATCCTGACATTGAGTGGTGTGTTTGTATCGGAATACCGCCAATTGGACAAGAGAAAGAGAATCCAAGGAGGTAAGTCTCACTTCGCTTTGTTTTCTAAGTACAGTTGCGGATCGAATATTATATTGGATTCATTTTTGAAAAACGCTTCTGAACAGTATGGTGTTTTTACGGTTGGAAATGTCAACATACGTTTGAAATCGGTGCTGGTATTCCCAAATGTGTGTAGTATCCGTAACCAGGTTGGTGATAGACTTGTAAAACTTTCCAATCAGTGACTGGCGATTTTCAAAATTCAACACATACCGACACAGGCATACGTTCAGAAGGCCTAAATTTTGAAAATTGCAGGATTTGAGATAATCTTAATCGTGTGGATTTATATTGTGTATGAAGCATCCTTCAACGGTGCATGCATTTTGCAATGTTAGCTTTAAAAGTGGTGTGATTTAGGTAATATTTCCGTGTTGAATGCCTTTCATTTTTAGCCTTTTTGGTGCAGCATTTGAAAATGTAGCACGCTCAGTTGGTGGACAGTTTGTTCGAAAAACATTGTTCGATCCTAGCAGTAAGTTTTTAATTTTTTAATAAAAAATCTTTCACTGTTTTGCATTATTTCCCTTCCATCTCCAAGATTTTATCGATTGTTATAAATAGCCGTGACACGGAAAATAATATGATTGTTGTGTAGTGTGGTAGAGGTATTTCGCATGTAGGACGGGATAAATGATTGCAATATTAGCAGGCAAAAACACCATCCGACAACATAACCTGGTTGAAAAACGTGATATTATCGTTTTAAATTTTTTATTTTTAGTAATTGACGTTCGCAAAGATGCTAAAGATCGATTTCTGAACAAGTTATCTGCGCGTCTTTCTGCTTCGTGATATTTTTTTGTATTGTGTTATTCAACGAATTTATGTTTTATTGTGTCCGAATTTGGACACTACTGCTGCTGGTGTCTTTCCGGCAGAAAATCGACCTTTGGTTTCAGTTAATTTTTCGATGGGGGCTTCGACAATTTCTGCGGTGAAATTTTTGCATCGACTTTCTGCTTCGGTATTTTTATATCTGGTTACACCTCGGCAACTATTGAATAAAAAACGCTGATGCACATTGGAAAACCAAGTTCCGCTAGGAAATGGTTCGCCACGCAAAGTATAAGCCAATATTGTTTAGCAGACCGACTTATGAATTTTACTTTGTCTAACACGTGATCAAGCGTAGCGAAACCGGGAACTTTAATCCCCCAGAAATGGAGGTGTACCAATTGCAATGCAAGTGGGATACTTTCTTATTTACAGAAAGTACCACGCTGTAGAATACCAGACACTGATTAAGGGATTGCTCATGTTAACCGTCGCAGAAGTAAAGGTTTTCAATTGAAAGCATCGAAGTGTGTATGAAATTTATTTATGTTTATTTGACAGTATTTGCTTTGTGTTTTATAAAAAATGAATTGGTTATTGAGTATCGAGCTGTAACAGGATCTGACCGGAGGTGAAAAACACCGCAGGCGGAGGTTGACAAAATTTACCGTACAAAGTTGTACCGATATAGTGGCCCAAGTATAGAACAGGGCCAGAACAGTAGTATGAGTATATACCTAAACCTAAGCGTAAGGATGAGCGTATTCCTAAGCCTAAGCTTAACCTTAAGCAATAAAGTTAGTCTAAAGCTTAAACTGACTGTGTAAAAACATTCCAGCCCTGTTCTTTACGTGCGCCGGCCAATGTTACCCTAAAGGCCGTCCCATTTTCCCAGGCCAAATGTACCAGAAGTACCCGTCCCATTTTCCCGGGGCAGCAATGTACCAGGAGTACATACAAAAAATAATTGGGGCACTTAATAGGACAGATGGGACAAATGGGATATCTGCCTGTGCATATCTAAACAGGAGCGCATAAATATGCACTCCGGGTATAATTCTGTCCCGGGAAATTGGTATGGCCTTCATGGTAACATAATAACAGGGGCGGAACAGTATTATAAGCATATTCCTAAGCCTAAGCGTAAGAATGAGTTTATTCCTAAGCTTACGCCTATTAAGGCAAGTATAGTCTAAAGCTTTAGCTTACTCTGTTAGTCTCATAGAAAAACGTTCCGCCCCTGATCTTTACATGGGTCAAAATTTCAAACAGAATTATAAGCACTGTCCGCCCTTGCTCTTCACGTGGGTCCCAGGGTGTATAACTGGCAGAGTGTAAACGGGATATCCGTTTCCGGTATAAATCGGCTTCCGTTATATAGAAATGAAGGGAAATTCCACTTTGTTGCAATGGTGGTACAAATCAATATGGTTCTTGATGTACTAGGACTATTAAACAGAGAAGATATTTATTTACATTTAGCCAGTGGGTTTTGGCAGTAGTTCCTTTGAAGGGGGGTAGGGACAAAGTGGACTCTGTTTGGGCACAGTGTCTGACAATAAGAGTTCCTTCGACAGATTCTGTATAACCACAAAAGCAGTGTTCCTTCGGAAAAACTTTGTTCCGAAATAAGCTGGTCCCTTCCGACAGACTCTGAAAAAAAGATGTTCTTTTTTATACCTTACTGAGAATGGCGCATGTGTATGTGCGATTGTTTGACGAAGTAATGCCAGGTTCATAGGGTCTGCGAGTTGTAGGCTGGTGTAAAACGAGATGCAGGTGGCTTATGGATATATTGTTTATAAACATTGCAGTTAGGAACTTAGGGGCTCGCATGCGGGTACAATTGTTTAGAGCAACGTAGACAGTATGACGTGTCCGACCCATTAACGCACACCTGGTATTAAACGTGAACCTTGCCAAACAATCGCTGCTTTTCCGTGACTGTTTTCGCCGTTCGATATAATCGGAAGCAGGAACTATGCCATAGATCCGTTTACATATTTTAAACAGTTTTCACTGAGTGAAAATTTGTTTGATCCATGCTTCATTTATGCATTCTTCAGTATAACATTGGAGTGGCCTACAATGTTGCATTACAAAAAGGTTAGATTTAAGGACAATCTGAAGTTAGAATCGTTGAATGCAATATTATTTACAAATTTAAAGAATATTTTTTTCCGATTTTTGTCGATTCAAAAAGCCGCGAGTTTTCTTTTATGGCAAAGAGTACCATAACTTTAAATTGTTCTGTTGCTTTTATTGCAATGTTCAAAAAACACAGAGCTAGTGCTATCTCCATAGAAAGATTTTATAAAAGAAATTTTCTAACAAGCAACCGTCTGCGTGTCAGACAGGCGCTGTTACCACTAATGTTCTTGTTCGTCGACTATATGTGTCGACCGTATGGTGCCGGCAAGCAAACCATACAATGTGTAATATGCGGATTCATGGATTCAAGTAAAAACCTCATGCTAATGCTGCATATCCGTAAATTACTGCTGCATATGTACTGCCTTCATATGCAGCAGCAGTAAAAACACGGAAAAACCAAATACATCTGTATAATGTTGAAGTTCTTGTAAGGCATAGAACATAAAAACTCAGCAGTTGATTGTGAGGCGGCGTGGCTCAGTCGTAGCGCGCTGGATATGAGAATCTTCCCGTCACTTCATTTCGGACGACATTTGTTTTCGGACGGTGTTTTTTTTTTTTTTTGTTTTTTTTTTTTATACAGTCACGACAGTTTTAGTTCTGAGCTTTTGCAGCTAAAAATGAGGGACATTCTTACGAGGTTTCGATCCCATGACCGGCAGATTCCCAGTCCTGCGCGCTACCACCGAGCCAAGCCGTCGCACAATCAGCTGCTGTGTTTTCAGTTTTTTATGCCTTATAAGATAACATTTTGCATGCACATTTATCTTGGTTTTTCTGTGTTTTACTGCTGCTGCATATGTAGGTAGTACATATACATCAGTGTTTTAACCGTTGTGCAGTTCCAACCTTGATCGCCAACTTGTTGTCCCTTTACCGTTCACCCAATTTTCGACTGGATACCGTGTACATAACGCGAAAATTAACCATTGCGGGCCGTTCACGAGTAGCCCCATGTCAGTGTAGGTAGGAACCAAAATTTCAGACCTATTTTAACCAAGCAGCTGGAAAAGCGGGTTACGCGTGGTTTCGGACTAACGACCTCCTGCAGACGCTGTTACCATTGAGCCACGTAGCCCGCCTCTTCAGATGTCTTGTTCATCAGCAATAACTATATGTGTCGACCGTCTGCTGCCTGCAAGCATACTATACAATGTGCAACTATCAGGCACTCTGCTTATACTGCCTTTGAGCTACGTTTAAACCAATATTTCCAACTATCTCGTGATAAAAAATGATTCTCAAGTGTTGGGCAAGTATTCAGTTTCGTCTGAAAATATGTTAAAATTGAAGTACATATATCGGTATTGGTATGCTCCCAAAGATATTGATACCGATAAAGTATTCTGATCATACGGATACCGATATTGATATACCGTTTCAACGCTTAATTTTTCTCGCTCACTAACCCTTTCACTTTAAGATAATACCTCTCTCGAAATGGCATATTCAGGAACGGTTATATAAAGTGGTGTGAAGTAGTCTGTATCGTGTGCTTTCCCCTTGGTTGGAACATATGAAGATTGTTTCGGCTTTAATAAAAATGTGAAGAAATATAAAAAATGTCAAGAAATTGCGCGCAGCGCGCGAAACATAATTCAATTGCTTAATTGTATGGGGGCAACGCCTCCACATCCTCGGCGGACCAAATTTATGTGGGCTGCTTCTCCACCTGCAATTTCTAAAATCAGCTAATTATTTATATAGGTTTTAAAAACTGACTTAATTTTGGGAACATTGGCGTATGTGTATATGTTTTCTGCAAAAGTTTTTAATATATGTTTTTCAACCCTACATTATTTGTTTATATAACACGTTAATGTATTTAGATGTTATGGTCAACTAAATACAAATGTTTAACTTCACGCTAAATTTCGCCATATGAATGCTGTATGTCTTTTTTCGATACGTTATTAACTCTTCCCACTTTTCCCGTATTTGTGGGGTACTTGGTTATCGTAATTTCGTATCGTGGATGGCACAGATGGATTCCTTCTTTTCATCTTCATTTGGTGAGCACAGTGTTAGAAATAAGGCGGCATGCAGCTTCAGCACGAGTCGTATAAGAAAGTACTACCTACCTGTACAACGAACTAATTAACAGCATTCAAGCAACTTTATGTTGATTTTCATGTTTATATTGTCCATGTTTACATTAACTGTGTTTTCGTCAAGGAAAACGCAAAATCAACCTTGGCATCTTATTCATCTATTAGCGCAGCTTTAACAGCGGGCAAATGTTAGGGTAGTTCTACTTTTCTAATGCTAATATATAAATGTTTTATACTTTATTGTTTTGATAGCAAGACGATAATTAGTTTTTATAGTTGATGCAAATCCACAATATTTCCTGTTGTGTGTTGAGTGTTTTGACGTTCGCATTGTTCGTTCGGGCACTTAATCATTCGTCTTCGATTTATGATAAACGTGACACGTCACCGACGCTTGTTCTTGCATTTAATTTATATTGGGCAACAAAATTGGTTGAAATTGCTGATACTGCATTTATGATGCTGCGACACCGTAGCAGACAGGTTAGTTAAACATCTTTCAGTGATTTTAAGTGAAATCTACGTTGACTTATGGCGTAAAAATATATTGTTCTGATAATCAAACTATTAAAAATCGTCACAGTTAATGGCTGCTTGCCACGACATGAATACCGCTGTCATTAAATGCAACATTTTGGAAATTTTATTCAGTTGTAGATTTGGCATTTCGTTCTAAAGTGTTTCGTTTCTGACTATGCTGTTCGTGGTTAATGTCGTGTAGAAATTATTGATCCTGTTGTGTAGTTAATTGTTTTAATATTAACAGATCTCATTTTTGCACGTATATCATCATTCAGCAATGCTACTTTTATCTGACTATGCCCGACTGTATACACCGTGGCCTTGTATGGCGTTTGTGCTTTCAATCAATTCATTTGTTCACATATTTGTTTACGCCTATTATTGGAGATCATCTTTGCGTTCTGCTGTCGAATCTCGTGTGAATCTGAGATATAAAAAGCTACTGACCATTGGACAAATGTTACAGTTTGTAATTGCATTTATTTTTTGTGCAATTGGCTATTTGCAGCATGGTTTTTGTGGGTATAGTTTATTTTTTGATTTTACTATGTTTGCAATGTTTGCTAATTTTTACTATCGTGCGTATTTGTGTAGGCCAGTGAGTGGCGGTGCGAAAGAACTGATTGATACTGGGATGGGCGGTGGATCAAGGTATGATTCCGTGACTGGATTGCGTAAAGGAAAATCTGAGTAGGTACAGCTTTTGTGCTGTTATGTAAAATTAACTATAACTTGCGTACATGATGTTTTTTGCAGTTAGTGTACCGCACTTGGTATGATAGTATCATGAAGGAAAAAGGCCCCTTTTGCGCGCAGAATTATTGCAGATTCTGCGTTTATAAAAATATTTATTTAAAACTGAAAGATAATTTATGCGCTTTTAAATCATTGTGTCGAGGCGCCGTGTTCGTTTGATTGTCCTTGTGTTCATATAATCAAAATTATATTGTTACTTTTACCCTTGTTTGTTTATATATTGGCTGTGTTTTTGGTATTTACTCTTGTTTAGTATGCCAACCAAAATTCTGATGGATGTATTATACTTAATAGTTTTATTTGTCAGATTTCAAAAATGACAAAGTGTGCATAATTTTGTGATGAAAGTACTAAATAAGAACATACCGCCACTAAAACCGATATCTTAGTTTTAAAATAAATTGGGGGCACTATGTTATTTCTCTTATTAGTGCTATGTACGATAATGGCGCGAATATGAGCGTAGCCATGATTTTGGAAAAAAGTATTACATTCTGTAAACAGTTTCGAAGCGAAATGTGGGTTGATTACAGACGCCGCCTCCTGCCAGTTGGGTACACCCTTCGGCGTGAACGACGCATTTAGCTATATTGTATGGATCTGCAAACCCTGTAGTACGTAGACTTCAAAATTAAGGTTCGGCTGAAAGTGAGTAAATGTAAACATATTTGGGGTTGTAAAATTTTAATGAACGATTTGTCTACAATTCAATACATTTACAGCAAGAAAATTGAGTTAGTGTTGTGTTTAGTAGTGCAACTTTCACAATAACATGTGTACACCTTGTGATTTTTGAGTTGGTAGTGTCATGGACACTGAAGCTTTTTTGGCTTCAGTATGTAGGACATTGAAGCTCTTTTGGCTTCAGTGTCCCGCATACTGAAGCCGAAAAGCATCAGTATCCAGGATACTGAAGCCAAAAAAGCTTCAGTGTCCAGGATGCTGAAGCTTTTTGGCTTCAGTGTCCATGATACTACTCCCTCAAAAGTCATCTGGTGTACGCCTGTTATTGTGGACGTTGCATAATTATTTGTGTTCATTGGTTGTGTTCTAATCAAAGTTTACTTTATTTTGAATGGTATTTTTCTGTGCTATTGTATTTTCTGATGAAGCATAGCGGTTACAGCTTTGTCAGACTACAGCTATTGTGATATATCACACAATCGAAGGATATTTAAAGGATAACTTTTGCGTGGTGCATTATTTCATTCAACAGAGTCAAATCTTTTTGTTCTATAAGCCGAACAATAACTCATGGGCGGCGGTTATTCTCTAAACAGTTACATTTATTGATTAGATTCAGGGTCTACATTCTCAAATGTGCATAGCAAATATCATCAGTTAGTAATAGGTTTTCAAACTTGCTCACTGTTGCAGTTGCTGAACTAAAAATGGTTCAAAAGTAGAACGAATCAAATGCGAAAAATGTGTGGATTTTGAGCTTCAGCATTCACGGGTTTGAAAGTTACAAGACCTATTTTACCAACTGGGGATTGATGCTACTCACATTTGAGAATATGGGCCCAGAATTTATGATGTATAGTCTTAAGTGTAGGTTTAAAATATATCTTAATTAAATTTCAGTGGCTTTAGGGCACTTCCAGCGCTTGTATAGTTAAAGCTCGTGGTTAGACAAAAGGCTTTAACTTAGGCATAGTTAAGCGTTTCCCTAAACCTGAGCATGACTGTAATGCGGAGAAATGTGTACCAAAGTACTGTCCCTTGTACGTATATCTGAGCTCTTCAGGAATATTTATATAACCGGTATCGTGTAAAATTAACAAAAATTCTATAAAATAATTTCATCCCTGCAAAACGCAAGTGTTTACTCGTTTTCAAACAATATTAAGCTTTTTTAAAGAAATCGTGTGGTATACTTGAATATATTATCAATCTTTTTATTATATACTTACTTTTACATAACAAGCGCTATGATTTCTTGAAATATTTGAGCGTGTTAATGAATTTAAGTCACACTCGACAAAGCGTGGTGTTTTTGTATCTCGAGCGAGCTGTAATGTTACGCGACTTCTAAAAGTATTTTAATATGGGAGACATTTACAAAATGTGACCCATGTTGCTTTGATGGGCGGAACAGTAGTTGACCGGATATGTACCTAACCGAAAAGAAATGTGTATCCGGATATTGGAAATACATTTGTTCACCAGAGTTTGTTATTTTGCAATTTTTTCACAGATATGGAACGTTTAGTGGTGGTTTTGTGCACTAGTTTTTTAAAGCGTAACCTTTTTGCGAATCATTTTTGCTGGAACCTGTCTTGTCAGGCACGATGCCTAATGAAGAGATTAGAGTTCGCTTTTAAAAACTTTAAGAAGTTCCCATTTGTTACAATAGGTTCGCTAAATGCAATATAATTGAAAGTTGAGCTGAACAAAAATTACAGTACACCAAATGATGAAATGCAGCCACTTATGTTACTGACTTCTAGAAAAGCAAGATTTCAGAGAACGAGAGTAGGTTAGATTTGCATTTAGTTTTGTACAATTTTTCCCCACGATTTATGTCTTGATGTACAAGCAAAATGTCAGTGGCATAGGCACCCGTATATATGCACTGTTATCGGTGTTTTACAGTTTCCGTTCATCAGTGTGTATAAGTGCTTCCGTCTTCGAACGTATAAAGAAACTGTTATAGTTTTTGGGAGTTTAAAAATATACTTGGGGCACTGAATCAAAGGATATGAAGATGGCTCAAACATCCGATGCACATCACTAGTAACTGAAGTACAACTGCATTTGTAATCCTAAGCCTAATCGTAAAAATAAACCTGTAAGGCTTGGTGCAAGCCCTAACTGGGGAATTTGGGACCTTAAAAATCGAATTCTTGAAAATTTTAAATTTCGGCGACCAACGATCAGGGGAGGTTATGAGAAGCTCAAATATGCACAAATTTTCGAAATCGAACCATTTTTGGCTATACGCGGGCTGGAAGAGATAACGGAAAAAACCCAAAGTAACATGGGTGCAAGTAATTATTGAAAAATATGGCACTAAGCAGGACTGTAGCTACTGCTTCCAAGCCGCTTGCACTAAGTAAGCATTTTAATGAGTATTTTATTATTGAAACTGCTAAAATTACCGGAATAATTTTGAACTGTTTTTGGTTTTTCAGCATGAGAGCCGTTTGATGAGGGTGGGGGTCGGTAAGTACCCATTCTGCTTAGTATCCTTTCAAAGGCGGAAGTATGAAATCTGGATCTACTTTGTATTTTGATGGAAAGCGTTCCATCCTATAGATCTTGACAAGCTGAATTTATCGGTACCATTCTTATGGCTGCATGACCAACGGCTCAGAAGTTATGACCATCCAAATTATAGTGCATACACGCACTGATCGAAACAGGAAGTACTCATCAGTAACATGTTCGTACAATATAAGCTTAACCAGGTTTATACCTTACACAAATTTGATTGCTGTAGTACATGTTTTATATCGTAAAAAGTTGAAATTTAAAGGGCCATAACTATTGCACCGGGGATGCTGCAGCGCTAAAAATGGCACCGCTGAACTCAGCGCGTCGAAATTTATAAAATGAACTATTTTAACTATTTTTTTATTAAATTCCTAGAGAGGTCCATATTCCGTGCCTCCGCCCCTTTCAAATCGTAGAATGTTCTGAAACCGCTCTATATATAATTTTGTATCTAACCCCGCTAGAACGTCCATTAAAACATCAGGGTTGAAATTTTAATTCGCAACGGTGGGTAGTACTTAACTAATTTTGAAATTTATATTTTATACAAATAGCGTCACGTTAATAATTGAATTTTTGTTATAATCGTTTTAGTGTACAGTCTTGTGATACTATGACAAAGTTTGCCAATATTTTTCATGTGATTTTTGATTTGGATGGACTGTTGCTTGGTAAGTATGTTTATTATCGAATCATAGTCATTGTTGTAAAAAAATAAAGCGTCAACGTATCGTTACTGAATCTTTAAAAATATATTTATGAACGTGAATATTGATTTTGCATTGTTTTCTGTCGCGCTGATCAGTCATAGTTGTGAAGACGAAATGGTCCCTATGTATAGAACAGGGCCGGAACAGTACTCTGTAAAAGCTTAAACTTAAATTATAACTTAACTAAACTTGAATATCAGTTTAAGTAAAACTTAAATGGCTGGACGGACTACGTTATAATTTTATCATTTTACTTAACTAACGCGTTTTTAAATTTTAAATATGCAGTTTAAGTAAACTTATTTTAAGTTTAAGTAACAAATGCAGTCGCGTATCTAAGAGTTCATTAAGTTTATCTTAAACTGAAAAAAGCAAGATTTTAAATGAATTTAAGTGTAAACCTACCAGTTAGTTTAGTTAATCTAGAAAGTAAGTTTAATACTGGTGGATTAGCTTAAACTTAAATCAAGTTAGTTTAAGCTTTTAGAGAGTAGTATAAGCATATATCGAAGCCTAATCCTAAGCCTAAGCGTATGGATGAGCCTATTTCATAAGCCTATACCTAAGCCTAAGCGTAAAGAAAAAAAATTAGTCTAAAGCTTAAATTGACTCTATTATAGCCCCTCCGGAAACCGATACGGCCCTGTTCTATACATGGGCCATGAAATGTATCCTTTTGAATCGTAAACAAAAACTATTCGGCGGAACGCCAAATATATGGCCACCGCATGCCAATTTCAACGGACAGCTTTTATGGGACCGGTAATGAATATACTGGACACAGAAATTCTGCTACTCGCATTGGATTTGTTGTTCAAGCTGCTAGCAAGTGTTTGTAAACACTCCACAGGGCCCATGTAAAAATCAGGGGAGGGGGAACTTTTTTCTGTGAGACCAGAATAGAGTACATAATCTTGGAGGCTTAGGAATATGTTTATAATACTGTTCCGCCCGTGTTATTTACATTGGCTCTCCACAGTTTACGCAAACTATTGTTATACTTAGTCATTTACAGGGCTGTGGGAATTGTTTCAAATGACTGAATTTCAAAAACATTCAATTGCGGAATCTGTTCGACAGCGAAAACGAAAATTCATCTCCCCACAGCCCTGACACAATGACCAGCAATAATAAAATATCTTGCTACTTGTATTAACGGTATTCTCAACTGTATACAGCATAGCTGTCAGCAGAGAGTATATAAATAGAATGTTTTAAGCGAAAAGTAGT
>JASANG010002248.1:0-15365 GCA_030248215.1 Enoplolaimus lenunculus
ATATTGCTCACGATTTGATAACTCGTGCTTTCTAAAATACATTTTAAGGTTAACACTACAGTCCTACACGAAATAACTCTGCGCAAAAGCTGCAAATGAATGTCCAGAATTTATTCTTACGTGTAAGTAGCCTATGCTTAAAAATGGTACTGTTGAATTTTTTTTAGCTACATCTAATGAATTTTCAATAAAAATCGCTCTTGTATATACACAACAAATTGACGTTTGGTGCAACATTCGATGTCCAAACTCGGACATAATTTAAAATTATTTTGCAAATGCTTGCGGCTGCAACTTGCATCAACATATTGGAGCTGCAAAAGCAATAACGTGCGTTGGTAGCCTATCGAGGTTTCCAACTCCGGTAGAATGTTTGTAGATTCCGGCAATATCAATATATAGTAGTATATATATTGAAAATTTTCTAATGAATGTTACGCTGTTCAGGAGAGATTATTTGTAACTGATGCGTTTTCGAAGTTTATTTGCGAACAATTTTCAAAAATAATACACAATTGCAAAGGGTGAATCACCCGTTATTGCGAAAATTAACAAATTCAGTAAGATTTTAACGGTTTGATTTTCTTTCTACATCCGGTTCCGGATTGAGAATGTCTATGAAACACAACACAAATGACATTATACTTGTGTCGACAACACGATTGAACTATGTTTCATTTTCGGATTTTGCCCTCGGGGTTTTTTTTGTGATTTTATTTCATTTCATCCTTCCTAAAAACAGGGACATAAGGCCGCCACCCCACATTTTCAATACCAATCATTCGTTTGTACGATGAAATTGTGTTTAGTTTCTTGCTCGATACATTCGCAAAATTTGTGTTAAATCTTCTATAATTACACTTTTGTAGTAGACTCCCGTTGCTTTGTTCGTTATTGCGCTGCTATTTTAAAACAAGCTTATTCGCGAATACCAACGTGAAGTTTACTAAACCACATTATGCTTCAGCATCTGCACTCAAAATAATATTTCTGATATTTAAGAAAAATTTCTTACATTTGAGAAATATGATTAGCAAGGTGCACTTGAAAAGTATTTCTGTTATAACAGAAATGTTTTCAAAAAACGTTTTGAAATAAAGTCTGAAAATAAACGTTTTCCAGTTATTTTTAGAAAAATTGTCTTAAATATCAGCAAAACTTTTCAGATTTGCTACAGAAAACACTTTTCTGAATAAATTCAGAAATAATTTTTTGTGTGTATGAGGAAAGCATCGGATTATGTCAACGGACAGGAAGCGGAGGACAGTTCATCACAGCAGATTAGAATATCATTGAAAACTGCGGCAAATACCTGCCTGCGCTCAATACTTTAAACTCGGCGACACACTTGTGCGTATGGTTTTGCTCAATGTTTCCTAACAAACACGCAAGCACATGTACTAGACGAAACGCAAAACAAAATACAGCCACCTAAATTTTGTGAAGCAACAAAAAAAGAAAACTTTCTCATCTTCGCCTTTAAAAACTGAACGAGGTGAAAACTTTCTGGCTTACGCGCTCGTTCCTTTGCAATTCTTTCTTCTTGCTTGAAGCTAGTATATATACCCTTTAGAAATTACATTCTGGCTACACCCTAAAAGATAGCTACCGGTAGGCTTACGCTTTGTAACAATTTTTTGGTTAAGCTTTAGGGTTATTGTTAAGCTAAGGTTTAGGCTTAGAAATATGCCTATACTGCAAAAAATGGTGAGTCAAATTGACTCTCTCCGAAATAGGCTTTTTCTGACTACACAAACTGAGTCAAATTCGACTCCACCAGAGTCAAATTCGATTCTCTGAATCCCTCAGTGAGTCGAATTTGACTCAGTTTGTGTAGTCAGAAAAAGCCTATTTCGGAGAGAGTCAATTTAACTCACCATTTTTTGCAGTGTAACATTGTTAGGGTCTTAAAACCGCTGTTGCTGCTCTAATTTGTGAAAACCACTATTTTATCCAGCATTGCCAAACAATTTCGTAATCTGCGCCAACGGTGACGTATCAATACCCAGCGCATTTGCGAGCGGCTGCAGTACGTTTTGTATATTTTTGCCGCTGGCTAAATCGCGCAACACTTTAACAACGTTATTCTGTGCGCCATAGTTATCTTCAAGTGTATTTGCAACATCGCTATAAACGCCTTTTTGCGGATCGCATATATCATCTTCGCCGGTCGGTGTACAAAACGGAAAGTTGTTACGTGTTAAACGTAAAATTGTTGACTTCGCATCGACTTTCCTAAAACATATAAATAAATGGTGTCAGATGTCTGTAGCACCCATCACCACTTAGTGATAGGTCTTGTAAAACTTTCGAATTCTATGGTGAACACTATTTAGCACATTTTTCAAATTTGATATGTCTTACATCTGTGTAAATTTAGGGTGTGAAACAGCACGTGTTCGTGGGTTTCGTAACTTATCGCTAACTGGAGATATAATTGCTATATGCATTTGAGAATATAGGCCCTAATATCAGCTGTTTACTTAATATCGAGAGTAAGACGCACAACTTGTTAGTGTAGCATTCGCGAAAACCTTTTTAAGCTGTGTTCCCAACATGGCTAATGACAGGGTTAATAATAAGCGATAGTTTCCCAATTTGCCAGTTGCAATACCAAGAATCGACGACATGACAACTTTTGGTTTCTTGCCCAAAAATATATATACTTTTACATACTTCAAGATCTATGATCGTAATTTGAAGTTTTGAAGTTTTTAATGTTGATATTTTTCCTGTTCAATAGAAAGTTTTAATGCACTGGTTTAGGCTTAAAGATTCACTTTGAATGCGTAACTACGGATCAACTTACAGCCAAGGTGCTTTATTTTTAACACATTGCTTGAAGTTGCTCAGTAAATCTTTGTTTGTTCGGATTGTTTCATAGCAGTTGCAGATTGCGATATCACATGATTTACCGCTGCCACTGTTAGCTTTACTTAGTCTGAAAATAAGTAACGCACATATATCTCGAGCAGATATAACCTCATCTCCTCTGAAGGTTTTTTGAAAGCGAACCTATCAAGCGAAAAGATATTTTGCCGCTTTGTTACTCCCCACAATGTAAAATTCCCCCAAATAGAAAACTTTCCATTGAATTCTCAAGGCGGCTACTGCCCCTTGAAACCATTGCTAATTAAAAGAACTCTTTCTCAAACTGAAGAATTCGTTATTGTAACGGTTAAAATTTCTAATGTAATAACTGTTTTTTGGCACTCTAGTATGAAGAGTTTCGTGCGGGGGATGGGGGGGCCACATCCCGCAAGTATGTTTAGGATTTGTTGAAATTGTGGGGAGATCGGAGAGGGGGCGTCTGTCCCCCCTTACTAGAAAGTAGAGAGTGCCACTAGTGCACTGCTCTGTGACGTCCAACATCAGAAGGTGGTTAAGCGTCGTTTTCTTTGAAAGTGAATGTATATGGTACTTGTAAAACAACTGAAAATTCTCCAACTACAGTGGTGTGTATGAGGGGGAGTATAAAATTGCCAGTATTTTGACCGCTATAAATTATTATATGGTCTGTAAATTGAGGTGTATACTTTAACTGAACCGCATATGAATAATCAAAAATTGACAATTAAATCAGTTGCTAAAACAGCTGTGCCTGCGTAGAAGCTTTGAAATCACGTGCATAAACAAAGAAATCGATAACACGAAGCTTAGGTCGAACAAAAAAGACAGCGAATCCCGCATAATTTTATTTGGGGACACACTTCTGTAAAAGTAAGTTGCTTTCATGATTTTAACGCAAAAACAGCTTTACTTCGAATGACAATCTTTGTAAGTCTTGCATTCACGATCAAACGCGAACAATGAAAATAACGCACCGCGGCCAGTATTTTTTGGGAATTTACGCGACTGAAAATAGTACGAATAAGAGAGATTTAGACAATCGAAACATTGGTCCATGTTACTTTAAGGGGCGTCCAGGCTTCTGGTGGGTACATAAAAGAGTAGGTTTAGATTCTAGATTACATTTTTTGCTTAGGCTTAGGTAGGCTTAGGAACACATTTTTGCAACGCATAGGCTTAGGCTTAGGCTTCGGAATACGCTTAATCTACTGTTACGCCCCTTAAAGTAACGTTGACCGAAACATTTATACCAAGGCCAATGTCTCAATTAACTGAAATACAACGGTCTAAATCCAGAGTTCAGCAGCGATCTTAACAAAAGAGTGACAGCAACTATGGGTATAGGGCACTCATATACCATAGTGACAGAAACCTCGCGAGCAAAACGAGCTCTACATGCTAACCGCAAATTTAGGATATAATCCTAATACAAAGATTTATTGGTCCAACAATATAAAAAATAATGACCGTCTATGTTAACACCGCTAACTTCAGAAGCGGTTGAAGACGAGAACCCAGAAGCGAAAAGTTGTTTAATATTTGTATGAAAAATGTTTCACAACTGAAATAACGCATCAAGTTGGTGGAACCAAGAGTGAATGATCACTCTTTATAACATGAGTGTGCAACTGGGTACATTCTGTGTATTGAAGAATGTACCCGGCACGCGTTGCGTTTTTAGCCTACCCCCCCTCCTTATTTAGGGGGATCTTTATGCAGTTTTATATCGTAGTAAAGGAGCAAATTGTAACCCCCTTGTTTAAGTGGCGGGGTAGGTGTACTGAAGCATACTGTTAATATCTTGCTTAACCCACCCTGATTGAGAGGATCGAACAAAAATGCAACGAGTCCTGGTACATTTAGTACCGTGCACCGCCCACGCAGTTGCACGCTCTTGTGCAAGGTAGACATCATCCACTCATGGTGGAACTAAGACGTAGCCAAAACGTGAGTGTTTCAGGAGACAACTCCCCGCTTGCAATTTTAGTACAAAAGATTATGGATATTTTTGCAGTTTTTTTACTCAAAAACCCATCTCCGGTATTTTTATCAAACGTAACCCCTATTTTTTCAAACTACTAGCGAAACCCATGACGTTATTACATTTCGCTCCATTTCACGACTAAAGCACTGATTAATTTCAGTCGCCAGACGGTCGATTCCCAATTTTTCTTCGCAATTTTCCGCAGCAACTTGAGCGTTAAACTCAGCAAGTGTGTACGCAGCATTGCCGGCGTTTCTAAAATTGTCAAATTGAACAGGTATGCCATTAAATGTAAACGTGAATTATGAGTCGTGGGTCGCAACGACTGATGATGGGTCGACTACTAAATTTGCCACGGTGTCTCATGGGATATACGTACATCGAGACCGGTTTCCATCTTAGCTTGAATATGTGCTGTGTTCCATTTTGTAGATGCAAAGTTTAAATGGCGATTCATGGCGAGCCTAGCTGCAGGTAACAGGTGCCCTTCGTTTAATAATGCGGTCAAATTTAAAAATTTGTATTTGATTCAAAAATATTAATATTTTTCACCAAGTAGAAACAGGTGCTACATTCAGCACAAAATATAGACCGCAAAAACCAGTTCGTACCCAAATATTTATATCAGAGGTTGTCGGCACTGAGAAAAAGACCAAAAAATTCTGATTTGCTGAGTTTCAAATTGTTAACGATTATTCAATAAATAAGACAATGTCACTACTAAGAAAAAATAAGTTGGATTAAATGAAGCGTGGTCCCCGCCTGCGGGGCACTTTGAGCGACTAACTTGTTCCGTCTGCCGCCGCCGCCGCCGCCGCCGGCTTTACCGCCAAATTTCAACTGAAACCCACTATCTCCATTGTTTGCCATACAACGTTCAATGTTTCGGTGAAATTTTCCTTTCATTGACGCCATACAGTTTCTTGTTACAACTGCTTCAGTATCAAACGGTGGTTCATCACAAATTTGCCACTTTTCTCCGTTTACGTTTACATTTGCTCTGAAATTTGAATCGTGGAATTCAACATTTTAAGGTGTTTGGCTTAGGCAGCTTTGCGCGGCGGTTACACACTCACTGAATCGCGTAAGCAATATTTTTTGTACTGTAACTAAACTTAAAATATTCAACACGATCACGCCGGTAACGCAGGAACAATTTTTTGCTAAGGATGTCAAACAAAACGTCGACAACTAACCCCCAAAACGAATGGGCTAAGAAGTCCGACAGTTCATTCTATTTTTGGCAAGCAAACAAAACTCAAGCGTAAAACACCGAATAGTTTAAAAACATCACGAGCGAAGCGAGCGAGAAGCCAGCACAATTTTTGCCAATCATTGTTTTACATAAGATAACTTTACGGATTTGGTAAGTTATTTAAGTGTGTCAGCCGCGCCCCTTTAAGGTTTTTATCCAGGGGTGTCGACTGTGTTCCGAAATTTGTATCTATTACTGTACTAAAACACTCGATTTTTTCAAAAAAACAAAACGGTTCGATTTTGGACCACTGGTCATGTTCTGAGCCGCTAAAACTCACGTTTTATAGCAGGATTTGATCATTTGTGTCATAATTTGAAGACGTCGCTTATCTGCTCGGGTTTGTGGATTTTCAATTCTTGTTGACCGACGCTCATAATCAGCGAAACATGACATCGCTGAATCAAATGGACCTTGACAGCATTGTGACGTGTGCTGAAAACAAAGTCAATCAACTTCCTACGCGAAATAATACACAATGTGTAGTGCTTAACAATTATTTCAAGCGTACGCGGTGCAAAATTTCCGCAAGACTTGAAAGGTTTTTCGAGTTCAGGCGTAACGCTCAAAACGGTGATGCTGTATGCATCCAGTCGAGCGTCCATGTTTAGGTTGACATTAGATCTCAGATGAAATAGACAATGTACAGACAGGGCAAGGTTAGTGCAATTATTATCCGTAATTGTTTACGGATTGCGCCATGCTTCCGTAAATTTTTTGATGATAGTTAATCAAGTCAACGTAATTGCAGCATCAAGTCATAGAGAACGAAAACTAAACGCAAAAAGACAACTATAGGAAAAATAATAAAATAGGAAGAATATTAAGTGAAATTGCGAAACGAGGTACACAGTGGAAATTTGCCTGGACCTCAGCAAAAATAATAGCCAAACAAGAAAATGAGGTTAGTTTAATACGGTAACTCGATGCAATATCACGTTAGCAGCTTCGTATTACTAGATTCTGTTGTGAAAATTAACCAAGGAACTTACAAAACTGCTTAATACAGCCAAAATAAAAAAGATAGTATTGTGTAAAACCATATCAATCGTTATTTACATATATATATGTATTCTGAATATACATCGGCTACAAGAATAGAGTGCCTACTGACGGGTGCTTCCCTAAAGTTGCATAATTTTGGCATGATTTTACGTTTTATGTTTAGGTTCAGATTTAAATATCAAAACCCTCATCGATATTCAAACAACCATTTTGTGTTTCCAATGTAAATGCGTAACCTCGCATCGTAGTTTCGAGTGTGTAGCATTTAAATTTTAAAAACTTGATATTGAATACTTGGTTTAGCAAATTTCACCAATTTTCGGACACAATCGTTTTTGAATTCGCCATTTTAGTTCATTTCAGAGAAGTATGACTAAAACAAGAGTTTAAGAGCTAGCGCCGTAGAAAACGAAAATATATTTTTAACACTCTTTATCGAAATTAGGACTACTACCTTTTCTGTTGCTTTCCTGCAATTTCAGGATCTATACAACCGCCATACCCCGTTGATAAAATCTTTGAGGCTCTAATACACTTTCCCCTACAGTTTTCGTATTTGTGTAATATTTTGGCATAATTTTGGATAGGCTTAAACATAAATTTAGGTTTAGTTTTACGCTTAGGTGTGTCTAGGACCCATATTCTCAAATGCATATTGCACCAGCACCAGTAAGTAGTAGCTTTTCAAACTAACGAACAGGTGCAATTACAGATCTCAAAGTTACACTAAAGTGAAGTGAATCGAATGCCATAAACGCGCTGAATTTCAAACCTTCCCATTTTTGAGTTCTGAAGTCATACAAGAACTATCATCAACTGGTAATAGGTGCTACGCACATTTGAGAATACGGTCTTACGATTGTACCTAAGCTCAGTAAGTCCCTTAAATAAAAAAGAGCGAGAAACATTTTGAATATAAACAGGCAAAAAAATATTTCAAACATTTTACAAAAAAATAACCGTGTTTGTGCAACTATACACAACTATAGAGTTTACCAAATATTGCTTTTAGTGCATAAAAATCATCTAAACGACACATACAAACTGTCGCTAGTTTATAACGCAACGATAAGTGGGCGTATTACTTTATATATATGTTCTCTTCATATTTCAAGTAATAAACTTCATGTTACTTTTTACCTGTGATACCCAGTATCTTCAATGATAAAAATATCCCCACGCGTTTTTGTTTAAGTCATGAAATCACAGATTAGGTACCGTTTCAACGCATTTTGTAAGATGTGTGGATTGGTGCTACAGTCAAATTTTTCAAAAATTCAAATTTGATTAAATGAATTAAGGAAGTCTTCACAAGCCCAAATATGCACAAAAGTTAAATGGACAATGGGCATTTAGCGACTAGAGGATAGTGAGAATAAACAAGTGTTACGGGTACGATCAACGAGTATCCCTGCGGACGAATCCGAGATGATACTCTCACGGGTGTTCGTGGCCGTGGATCTGCCAAAGTAAGCTACTTGCCTAGAGGATGACGGTCCCCCGGCGTGATATCAGGTTTTGAGAGTCACAAAATCCCGATATCGCTCTACGCCTAAGCCTGCCTATGCTCTAAGCTCTAGCGAACCCCCGAGTGCGTGTAGGTAGGTCGCACCAGCAACAATTAGCTTTTTCTCCGTGGATTTTAGTACGACTGTGTGCCCACAACTATTTTTATGATTAGACTTAATGACACTTGGTCATGGATATAGCTTAAGCCTTAGTCTTAGTCTTAGAAATTGGTTGGTTCAACCGGATTTTGTTTTACTTGGTCATAGACCGTTTTGACAGAAAGGCGGATCGATCCTAGCCTTTGAGGTTTCTAATCGATTTTACTTGCCACTGATTCGAACCAGGGCTATTTATTCATTTTTTCTGAGACTCTGTTAGTCGTGGAATTTTCATAATAATTCGAAAGCTCGAGTCTCTTTAGCTCTGTAGTTTATTTCAATTTTTAGCCATGGCTCTTAGGCCAGGAATTTGCTTAACGCTCTGGGTTCAAGATTGAACTCTAGTTAAAGTTTTGGTTTATTGTAGTTCTGTACATATATGTACAACACAGACATCTCCTAAATGATAATACCTTGATCTAATAAATGCGCGCTTGATGGAAATTTCCGTCGACTGCGTTAAGTTAAGTGAGCTTACGATTGCTAACTTAGAACTTAATAGTAATTGCTATAAGGCAAGGTTGCTAACTCTAGATTTGCTACTACAACCACCATCATGCACAGAGTATTATTTGAATGTGTGCCAGGTCTTGCCACAGGTGATTTACTCCCAGTACGGGTTATGCCTTAAGACGGCGAGTCTGACCACTGTAACCACTTATCCTGCAGACGCCCCCTTGAATATTCTTAGGCGTGTCGACGTGCTATGCTAGGGCTTAAGACCTTACACCCCTATGATTGTATGGTTATCATTGATTGGACTCGCCGCGAGTTATAACAGATGATTCCTGATAAGCTGCACATGTAAGACGAAAAGTTTAGGGGGATACTGGAAAATCATTAAGTCCCCCATCGGGTTCCGAGACCTAGGCCTATCAGGTTTCCAGAAAAGAACCTATATCAGGGTTTGGTCATTTAAGCCGTGTCTGTTTCCGAGTGTAGCGCGGCTCTATAGCCCTAAGTTTGAGTTTTCACAGGCTGCACATTCAGCAGTTTGATTGTCAACTGGTCGAGACCTGTTAATCACTTAGTTCGCTGGGGCCTAGCTAGAATTGCCCTAAATCACGGGGTACACTGAAATTTTCTGAGCGACAGGGTCTTAGCTCTTTTGTCTGACATTTCCTAAATGCTTAGCATTAGGCTGTATTGGCTTCCCTGTCAAGCTGACAATCCACCTGCGAATGTTTAGGTTATTCCTATATGTGCCTATTTTTCTGCATTCGCTGTCTAATGGCACCTCCTTGCAGGTTTTCTTGATTTATGATTTTCCCCCAAAATTTGTACCAAAAATCTTACACCAGCGTTGTCGCCAACGACAGGCAAAATTCTAGGCCAAAATTTAACCACACCCCCTACGTGTAACCGGAAAATTCTAACCGGGCCCCTTTAAAGTTCTTACGAAATTTTACCCCTGCGCGAAACGCGCATAACCCCCCTTGCACCAGCGCCCCGAAACTCTCGTGCACACTAAGTCGCCTCCGTGTGCAGAGAGATCGGTTTGCTGTCGCGGCTCGAGCACGCGAGCAAAAACCGAAAATTTTAAAACTGAACTGAATGTTCAGCCTGTGCACTACTCTTGTATAGTGCGCTGAGCCCAAATTACAGCCAATCGGCGCGCCCCAGAAACAGACACCAATCTCCTTGTCTATTGGTCGAAAATCGCTGAAATAATCTGACCAATACGAAACGAGAATTCAATTAATTATTAAGACACTGTGATTGGCTGGAGAACTTTAACGCGTAGTCTACAACCAGAGAGTCATGAGGGGGCTAACGAGGGATACCCCTATCAGGAGTCTGAATACAGAAGTGCAACATGGTGCAAGGGCTAAAAAGTTACAACGGGATTCACTCATACCCCCTCACAAAACAGGAGAACCACGTGCAGCTTTTGTGGTAAGCCCTCCCCCTTATTATCAGATGCGATCACATTACGGGATCTTATTACTATGCGAAAATTCGACAAGGGGTAGACCGTGCATTATAAGACTGTAGGCAAAAGGGAAAGGGGTGTAAAGGACACAAAAAAAATGAAAATACATAAAGAACAGTAAAACATATGAAAACAATTAGAAACAAATTGGACAATAAGCATTGACGCAAATCATTTATACAATTGTAAAAACCTAAAGCCCAGATTTCTTATGTGTGTGGACAGCCCGGTCTTACATTCGTACTATTCTGACAAACCCATGAAAATGCCAGCTGCCGCAGTGACCTGGCTTACACAAATTTTCCCCCAGTAAAAATCTGCATGGTACGAATCAAATTCTAACCCTAAAGTCGATACTTAGTCTGCAAGCGGCGTAAACCTATGGGAATGGTGGTTTTGACCAGCGGTAACTTGTTGAATGGTCGTCTGCCAATGACCCCACAGGGTGGTTCTTTTGTACGGCCTGACCCGTTCAGTTGGGTCATATCGATCTTAAACTCAGGAATCCAGAAAACTAGTGATTTCACTTATTAGGCATGCCTCCGCAGAGTATACACGTGCGGGTTTGCAAAACCTGACGAACCATAATCTCCTAAATATATATCAGCGAGCCCTACTCGATGTGATGCTGCTAACCAGAACAATGAACTAGTTCAAAACAACACCCAACTTAATGCTATAGTTCAGAAAAGTGAAAATCGCACGCCTAAAATACCAAAAGTCCCAAGCCTTCAGTTGATTATAATTTCTTAAGTATTCACTTGCGGACATTGTTAAGGGGGGGGTTTCTGAACCAGGGCGCCGCAAGAAATCGAACGGTATCACGTTTAACGGCGGGTCCTGTGAAAGTGCAAATCGCGTTTTAAAAGTCCGCTCCGTGAAGCATGTACACAAAATCTTCGGAATTTTCAACGGGCTATAACTTTTGAAGTATTCGTTTGCGGGCCCTGTTCGGGGTAGTTTTCTGGCTCAGCAGAATATGGGGAATCGAATGGCACCAAATTTGACACCGCACCCCGAAAAAGTGAGAATCGCATTTTTCGGAGCCGTATCCGCAAAGCGTGTACACACAAAATTTCGAAATTTCCAATCAACCATAAATCTTTAACTATGGGTTTGCGGGCTATGTTTGGGGTGGTTTTCTTGCTCTACTCAGCCAGCCGAGTCGAATGATATCAATTTTAACCCAGTAGCTCGAAAAAGTTGAAATCGCGTTTTTCGGGATCCGATCCGTAAAGTGTACACACGTAAAATCTTAGAAACCTTTGATCGCCTATAACTACTTATGCATTGATTTGCGGACGGGGTTCGGGGTGGTTTTCTTAACCGGCTCGATGAGCTGAATCGATTGATACCAATTTTAGCGCCCAACCCCGGAAAAGTGAAAATCGCGTTTTTGGACCGGGATCCGTAAAAGCGTATGCACGTTAAATCTCGAAAGCTCCACAGGTCCATAACTTTTTATCTATTGGTTTCCGGGTAAGGTTCGGGGTGGTCTTCTTGATCAGCAGAGCGAGCTGAGTCGAATGATACTAATTTTAACATCCGATTCCGGAAAAGTGAAAATTGCATTTTTCGGACCGGGCCTCCGGACGCACATACACAAAATTTCAAAATGTTCAAAAGTCTATAAATTTTTAACTGCCGCATTGCGGGCTATAACTAGGATGTTTTTCTTAATCAATGCGATACGGGTAAGTATCTGGCACCGGTCTCCGCACTATATTTTAGAAAATGAAAATAGTATTTACCTAGGAAACCCTCTCCGCAACCAGTACGTGCAGCCTAAGTTTGTCCTAAATTTCCAGATTTGTCCACTAATAGCGCAGGTTCGGAGCGGCTTTCTCAGCTTAAATACGGGTCCAAAATGATTGGGACCGGCTTTCAAATCCAGGGGGCCTAAAATTATAATAATATTTCAAAAATTAGTGTTCGCAAAATTTCAGAATTTGTCGCAAAATCTTAGTTGGTCTTAAACGGCAGCCGGGACGGCTTACTCAGCCAATCCGGCGTGCCGAACCCGAGAGCGCCAGCTCCGAACCCGAATTTTAGGGATAAAACAAGCCATCCCTAAAAACGCTCTAAACCGCTATTCCATTCCATGCTCAATTATCTCTAACATCCTGCTAAACCCTTAAAAAGCATAAATTCCTCCTACCCCCTTAGCGTGCCCTAAGCCTAAAACGCTGCTACCCCCACAAACCTAAACTGACCAACCCCTCAAGCTGAAACAAAACATCTCGAGACTGAAATTTGAAATTTTGAAAACTCTCGAAAATCTGCAACGCCTGTCTCGAGCTCCTCGATTGCGCAGCACGGTGCATTTCAAATCTTTTAGTAAAAACCGCCAGCAGCTTTGTCGGGGCGTATCGTATTACTCCCTATCTGAGTTGCTTTCTGAAAACACCTGCGCCTGCTCTCTGCAACATTTCTCGCAAAAGCTCAAGCTCGACTAGCGTTAACATAAACGTTTCAAGTCGCCACAGAAAAGTATACGATGTGTTGTAGGGTGCCAGGACAATGCCGAGAGTGGGGGGGTGCTCCCTTGCAAGGCACCCTTTCTTTTGCCCAGCGTTTCACTATCGAGGTAACTTTGGGGGGGGAAACGGAAAGGCTTATCCCCCTTTTTTACCCTTCGGTTACAGCAACCCCCAGTGTGTGTATTAACCATGCCTAACGGTGAAAGAGTATATATATATCTAGTCAACTCACTGCAATGAATTAATACAAGTCAGACATCAGTTTATGGGGACTGAACTCAACGTTTTGCAAAGACTAAATCAAAGTGGAACCGGAGCTCGTATGGCCTTTCTAACGTCCTAGGTTTGCCGGATTTAAGCTAAGATACCTGGCCATTCGCCCACGGGTCTCGCGCCTAGCATCTCAATCTATCGTTAGTCACCCCCTAGTCAGTTTATTACACAAAGCTGTCCAATCAATCGGAATTTTTGAAATTTGCTGCTTTCCCCACAAGTTATGTCCTGAGCAAACAGTTCATTCAACGCTTTCTACATCTCTAGGCGCTGAGGCAGTGAACGGACAGAAAATTGTTTCCAGCCAGCAAAATCCAGTCAAATCGTGCAAGTGGTGAGGCCTAATCAAGTTTTAAAAACCCGAAAGAAAACGATGAACAAAAAAGGACAAGACGTGTCATAGATGGGCTACATTTTTAACAGTATAGCCGGGCCGCAGACTTTTGCTTGAGAGCACGACCTCAACCCCCCTTTTTGCATTAATTCTCAGAAAACACTTAACATCATGCAAGTTACACTGATAAAACGCAGCGAGACTTATTCGGTTTCAGGTGGTTTACGGACTGACAAGGGGACCAGGGCGAAACGAAATACAATGAAATGGCGGTGTACAAGCCAATCTTGGACTAGCAACATCTTGCTAGCGTTATCTGGAGCTTAGGTTATCCATAGATACGTAAGACCAGTCATAAAGCAACAACCATAGGAAAATAATAGCAGTCAAAACAAAACCAAAAACAATGCCGGAATTTCCTAATTAGAGTATCCTTAGTCGGTAAGCCTGTTCCGAGCACACGAAACACAATGTCTCCCTTTTATAACTTGCAAAACTGCAGTAGAATTCAGTTTCTAGTTATGCCGCCGTGCAGGCACCCCCCTTTAGGTCTTACAGATTTCTGATTGAGTGCTCAAAATTATCCCCATTCCCTATGCACGCTCTGTCACTGATTTCCGAAAATGCAGATTGCCGCACAGTCCTATACTAAACAAATACACCAAGACTACTTCTCTTTTTCTCAGATATACGACTTAAACAAGAAGACAGGATTGCGCACGGGATGCAACCGAGGGGGACAGTGCGGGAACACCCGACAATCCAGGAGGCCCGACGATGTAGGAGCACTTAGACACCGACATTACCAAAGGCTTAGCATATTAATCTAGAAGGGTTGGAACTGTTTCTCACATTAATCACACAAGATAGGCATACATAAACATAATAGGCATGCATAAGCATAATAGGCATACATAGATATAACCACATACGAATTAGCAAAACATACCCTGATAGTTGACGGAACAAGTTAATCAGGACACCCCTATTAGCCGAACCTCGATGGTCTTTCCTAGACGACTTCCCTACCGACACACCGTTACAATATCCCTCCCACTAAGTACACAATCCCCGCTACAGTTGAAACAACATTTGAAACGAAGTAACACTCGGAAATCCATTCAGTCGTAGGTTGCTAGTTACTCACTATCTAGTCATGCACGGTCTAGTCGGTTTTGCCCTGGGTCTACCGGGGAGAACAAGAGAGAGTCAGATGACACCCCTATATGTGTACGACTGGTAAAACCAAGTCTGATCCCTATGGTTAATGTCTAGAGGACGGTGCCGACGCATGGGCAGGCCGACTACAAGAATTCAAACATACACCAATACGCACACATACATATATGAAGCTATAAACCTAGATTACTAAAAGATTACATCGGTCTCTAGTTAGCCCCTTCTGACGCGATTACGAAACCCTTTGTCCACACTATCTTGCGGCTGGACTCCGCCCATACTGTGGAAATTGCCAATAAAAAGATTTAACCGACTTCAAATAACCAAAAAGGAGAACTACATACAAGCATTAATATCAGAATGTACATGGGTACCAACAAAAAATGCCAAAACACAATTTTTGGA
>JASANG010000933.1:0-15352 GCA_030248215.1 Enoplolaimus lenunculus
GTAATATCACACACGACAAGGAGAGGAATAGGAAAAATTCACGTAGAAATTCGGGCTTGTAGATTTGGTTGAGATTTTGAGGGTTTTGTTGTGGCTATGTTTATTCTATAATTTTGAAATTAAAATTATGCCCGTTCACATGCCTTCAGTTCGCCGTTATTATGGGCAGTTCTGGTTGCTAGAGAAATGTAGATTTTTGAACGAGATCGACTGGCATATTTGAGTAAATTAAGACGAGGCAGAAAAACAATTATTATCTTTATGATTCTTGCTTCGCGTCGCTTTTTTTGGTGAGAAGTTTGGTTCCGATTGATCGCTGTTACGGTGGTACAACAAGTACAAACACGTAAGTAATTTAGCGAGGGCCAGGGTTACATTTTTGGAGGTCGTATTATTGGAACTAAAAAATTAAGACTAGGTCCGGTCTTTTTTTTTTTTAATTTTTTTTTTTTTTTTTTTTTTTTTTTTTTTAAAAAAAAAAAAAAAAAAAAAAAAAAAAAAAAAAAAAGATCTTTTAAGGAAAACTAAACACACTTCTAAAAAAATTAACTAGGTATCTCGACAGGACCTATCCTGCCTATCTATATTTGAGTACATCCTTCAGACCTAAGTCCATTTAGTCCCAGAAGCTCTTCTGGGCGCCCCCCAGAAGCCTTCGAACGTACCTCGTTCATCTCCGGAGCGCACCTCGCTCCCAATTTTTTTGCTTTACCATTCCGTACCCGCCGGTACCTTCCATAATTCCGATTAATTTTCAAGCGCCCTGGTCTAAATTGGATATAATGTCTAAGGAGGACACTGGACACGCAACCGTTTCCACAAGGAAAGAACGCACAGACAGTATTTTGAGAGCCATTGAAAGACAAAATCAGGAAATTTCTCATCTTTTACGCAATCAAACTGAAACAAATAAAAATGTTGCGGTATTACAAGAGCAAATTACTGACTTGGACGCCTACTTCCAGCACTTCAGTTACCTACCAAACTGATCTTGCGCTATACCATGGGAAAATTGGAGAGGATTTTAAGCAGTGGTATGAACTTTTTGAGCTTGTAGCGAATGCAAATAATTGGAATGAGGCTCGGAAACAAAGTTCTACCAGCTTATCTAAGAGGCACCGCTTTAGAATGTTACCGCGGACTACCTGATGCCACTAAGCGTAGTTACACGGCACTAACTAACAAACTTATAGAATTACTACAAGCACCAGAGGAGAGAAAAAATTCAAGAGAAATGAGCTAGTGCGTCGTAAACAATTAAGTACCGAAGGCGTAGGGGATTATGGACAAGCTATTAAAGTACTCGCACGTGGCGCATGGCCTAATATAGACGATCAGACTCGAGATGCATTTGCATGTGATTTTTTTATCGAGGGTCTTCGAGATCGTCGAATGAAAACATTTGTTCTATCGAGAGAACCAAAATCCCTTGAGGATGCAATAAAGCTTGCTGAAAATGAAGAAGCACAGCATCGATTATTGGAAACTAATACTTTAACAGACCCAATTAGTCAAACCCATGCAGATAGTAGTGAATCCGCAGCCATCAAAGCAGCCTTAAAGGGATTAATTGAAACACAGCAAACCATGATTCAGCAATTAACTAATAAAGCCGACCGACGTGTTTCCTTTGTAGAAACGGGTACCGTGGCTGTGGCTACGGAGCAAGAGGACAAATATAAATCCTTGAGTGTAGAGATAGAGCGTTTACATAGGAGATTAGATGGATTTTTCCGAACCCAAAATAACCGAAGACCAAATTTTGTGAGGCCAAATTCTCCAGGTTATTTAGGTCGTTCAACTAACTCGGGTAACATACGGTGTGAACATTGCAATGGCGCGCATCATAGTTATTCCTGTAACCGTAAGTCCTACTCGAATACTTTTCGATCAGCCACCCCTGACAGACCAGGTTCCAGTCCTAGCCGATCCTTCAGGGCACCATCACCATACCATAACGGTAGAGATAACCAAAGGCGGTCAACGCAAACAGCGCGTACCTCAAGATACGGTAGTCCCTCGCCGATGCGTAGAAACCAAAACAATACGAACAGAAATAATCGGAACTATGTGAACAGCATTGAAACTGCAGACTTGGAGTCTCTGCAGGCGGAAAATGAAGCCCTTCGAGATCACTTACAGAGACTTAACGAATCTAGTTCGTCAACTTACCTGGCAAATGTGTCTAGCTGGTTCCAAACCAGACCTACTAAGATGGAGAATTTTAATCCGAACTTGTACAAAGTTACTTACCGACTTAAGTACCTGCTAATTTTAGTCCTTATATACTCTTGCCTAGGTTTTACACTTAATGATACCTATTATTTTTGCCAAGGCAATAAAGGAGGACATGCAGTAGCCATTCCGAGGTCTTTTGCGTGTACCAACCCTCATGTTGCAAATGTACATGATGTAAGAATAAAACTTTTCGTGCCCCGAACTGAACCCGTTATGAGAACTACGTGGAAATGTTCTGTCGTACAAAGGACAATTTGTACGAACACTGGGTTCTTTGGTTCAAGAGGTATAGTTTCAGATAACACAATTGAATTACCAGCTGATATATTATCTTGTAAATTAGCATATACTTACAAAGCATACCGAAATTACTCACTCATACAAACCACACCGACTTCCTGGTCCACACTGAAACCCTTGCATGTGAAATATAAATGGTGTTGCTATACTTTTTGCCAGTCTGTAACGAATTTCGTCTTGGAGGTTGGACAAGCTGCCACATTTAATGGAAGAACAATAGTCAGTAGCTTAGGAGACCTTAGCTCGTGTATAACAATGACAAGTTACTGCCAGACAGACTTTGCAATATACGTATGGGACAAAGCTTTTCCGGTGGGACCCATTTGTCAATTGCAGTACCATGGGAGCTACCCTGGTAGGATAAGTAATGAGAACATTATTGTTGATGAACTGCAAGGAGCATTCACGTTGTCCCATGTAACTACTAAAAATAATTCTTGTACAGATGGGCTATTATACGAAACAGTGGAAGGTGTTGCCATTGAATTCCTGACTGGCAATAATTCCCCACTAAAATTTCTGTCCACCGAAAAGAACAGGCAGAATGTCTCCGATCAAAAAACGCACACAGAAACAAATACTATTGATCCAGTTAATGCAAAACTAAATTACTTACAGTATCAGATGGATAAAATGCAAATAGAAAGTTTTTCAAGGGTATGGCGAGAAATATGTGCTAACCGACAACGACAATTACATATCATTACTCAACTGTTGACTCTAGACGCTACATTAGGAGCACGAGTCTTACTACAGCGAGACAATATTCATGCCACAATAGCTGGTGAAGCTCTCCTCATATGGGAATGCTTACCGACTCAAATCACCTATTTTTACTGGAATCATAATTTAAATGGAACCTGTTATGAGTACATACCGGTGCAAACAAACCTAAAAACACTGTTTATTCTGCCAGGCACTAAAGATTTGATCGAATCGAGGTCATACCCACCACACTAACAGACCAACACACAACTACTTCAATCACTTACATAAATTTATTTACTTTCCTTTTTTTCTAGTATCAAGCTACTCTACCTGTACACCCACTCAGCACCACACCTATACACCCACGACGACACACACGCACACCACACACACACGTTAGATTAACGGCTGGATTGGCTATACCCCTCGTTAAACAAAAAAAAAATAGATTTAATATAAAAAAAATTTCCACATGTAAAATGGGTTCTGTTGGTGTTGGTTTATTGGATTGGTCAGGGTTGTCGGACTGTTCCAACTGTGCACTCTTTTTAGAAGTGGAGAAGAATTGTCTTATTTCCAAGTTCCTCTTGCGCTCAGCACATTTACGAATCAATTGTCCTTTATAACCCAAGTATATTAATCCAACCAGTGCTAAGAAAAGGCCTGCAATAACTACAAGATTTATAAATACCTGTATTGGACCTCGCAACAGCCCGTTAACCAATTTTATAGTGTCCGTCGTAACAGTGTGGAACACCTTACCAACGGTTTTACCACAACTTTCAAATACCGTAGCTATGCTATCACTGGTTCCTTTAATTACGTTGTAAACAACCGAGGGGTCATACGACAATCCAGCCGTGTAATTAACCAGCCTGTCAAGTTGTGTTTGTGTGTTGCTGTATTGCTGTCTTTCTCTTAGCAGTTGGTAGATATATGGCAGGTAGTTTGAAGTGTATTCCGGAATAACTGAACTAGTATTAAAGGAAAAAGGCTTAAAGGTTGAAGTCCAAATCAAATTTAATGGGATTTCCGATACGTGAATTTTATTGATTGTAGAGTGCCAACCATTGCTATTGCGGTAATAAGTATGTTGTGGGGTATTACAAGGTACCGTCCTCGATTCCGATACTAAATCTTTAGTGCCTGGCAGAATAAACAGTGTTTTTAGGTTTGTTTGCACCGGTATGTACTCATAACAGGTTCCATTTAAATTATGATTCCAGTAAAAATAGGTGATTTGAGTCGGTAAGCATTCCCATATGAGGAGAGCTTCACCAGCTATTGTGGCATGAATATTGTCTCGCTGTAGTAAGACTCGTGCTCCTAATGTAGCGTCTAGAGTCAACAGTTGAGTAATGATATGTAATTGTCGTTGTCGGTTAGCACATATTTCTCGCCATACCCTTGAAAAAGTTTCTATTTGCATTTTATCCATCTGATACTGTAAGTAATTTAGTTTTGCATTAACTGGATCAATAGTATTTGTTTCTGTGTGCGTTTTTTGATCGGAGACATTCTGCCTGTTCTTTTCGGTGGACAGAAATTTTAGTGGGGAATTATTGCCAGTCAGGAATTCAATGGCAACACCTTCCACTGTTTCGTATAATAGCCCATCTGTACAAGAATTATTTTTAGTAGTTACATGGGACAAAGTGAATGCTCCTTGCAGTTCATCAACAATAATGTTCTCATTACTTATCCTACCAGGGTAGCTCCCATGGTACTGCAATTGACAAATGGGTCCCACCGGAAAAGCTTTGTCCCATACGTATATTGCAAAGTCTGTCTGGCAGTAACTTGTCATTGTTATACACGAGCTAAGGTCTCCTAAGCTATTGACTATTGTTCTTCCATTAAATGTGGTAGCTTGTCCAACTTCCAAGACGAAATTCGTTACAGACTGGCAAAAAGTATAGCAACACCATTTATATTTCACATGCAAGGGTTTCAGTGTGGACCAGGAAGTCGGTGTGGTTTGTATGAGCGAGTAATTTCGGTATGCTTTGTAAGTATATGCTAATTTACAAGATAATATATCAGCTGGTAATTCAATTGTGTTATCTGAAACTATACCTCTTGAACCAAAGAACCCAGTGTTCGTACAAATTGTCCTTTGTACGACAGAACATTTCCACGTAGTTCTCATAACGGGTTCAGTTCGGGGCACGAAAAGTTTTATTCTTACATCATGTACATTTGCAACATGAGGGTTGGTACACGCAAAAGACCTCGGAATGGCTACTGCATGTCCTCCTTTATTGCCTTGGCAAAAATAATAGGTATCATTAAGTGAAAAACCTAGGCAAGAGTATATAAGGACTAAAATTAGCAGGTACTTAAGTCGGTAAGTAACTTTGTACAAGTTCGGATTAAAATTCTCCATCTTAGTAGGTCTGGTTTGGAACCAGCTAGACACATTTGCTAGGTAAGTTGACTAACTAGATTCGTTAAGTCTCTGTAAGTGATCTCGAAGGGCTTCATTTTCCGCCTGCAGAGACTCCAAGTCTGCAGTTTCAATGCTGTTCACATAGTTCCGATTATTTCTGTTCGTATTGTTTTGGTTTCTACGCATCGGCGAGGGACTACCGTATCTTGAGGTACGCGCTGTTTGCGTTGACCGCCTTTGGTTATCTCTACCGTTATGGTATGGTGATGGTGCCCTGAAGGATCGGCTAGGACTGGAACCTGGTCTGTCAGGGGTGGCTGATCGAAAAGTATTCGAGTAGGACTTACGGTTACAGGAATAACTATGATGCGCGCCATTGCAATGTTCACACCGTATGTTACCCGAGTTAGTTGAACGACCTAAATAACCTGGAGAATTTGGCCTCACAAAATTTGGTCTTCGGTTATTTTGGGTTCGGAAAAATCCATCTAATCTCCTATGTAAACGCTCTATCTCTACACTCAAGGATTTATATTTGTCCTCTTGCTCCGTAGCCACAGCCACGGTACCCGTTTCTACAAAGGAAACACGTCGGTCGGCTTTATTAGTTAATTGCTGAATCATGGTTTGCTGTGTTTCAATTAATCCCTTTAAGGCTGCTTTGATGGCTGCGGATTCACTACTATCTGCATGGGTTTGACTAATTGGGTCTGTTAAAGTATTAGTTTCCAATAATCGATGCTGTGCTTCTTCTTTTTCAGCAAGCTTTATTGCATCCTCAAGGGATTTTGGTTCTCTCGATAGAACAAATTTTTTCATTCGACGATCTCGAAGACCCTTGATAAAAAAATCACATGCAAATGCATCTCGAGTCTGATCGTCTATATTAGGCCATGCGCCACGTGCGAGTACTTTAATAGCTTGTCCATAATCCCCTACGCCTTCGGTACTTAATTGTTTACGACGCACTAGCTCATTTCTCTTGAATTTTTCTCCCTCTGGTGCTTGTAGTAATTCTATAAGTTTGTTAGTTAGTGCCGTGTAACTACGCTTAGTGGCATCAGGTAGTCCGCGGTAACATTCTAAAGCGGTGCCTCTTAGATAAGCTGGTAGAACTTTTGTTTTCCGAGCCTCATTCCAATTATTTGCATTCGCTACAAGCTCAAAAAGTTCATACCACTGCTTAAAATCCTCTCCATTTTTCCCATGGTATAGCGCAAGATCAGTTTGGTAGGTAACTGAAGTGCTGGAAGTAGTGTCCAAGTCCATAATTTGCTCTTGTAATACCGCAACATTTTTATTTGTTTCAGTTTGATTGCGTAAAAGATGAGAAATTTCCTGATTTTGTCTTTCAATGGCTCTCAAAATACTGTCTGTGCGTTCTTTCCCTGTGGACACTGTTGGGTGTCCAGTGTCCTCCTTAGACATTATATCCAATTTAGACCAGGGCGCTTGAAAATTAGTCGGAATTATGGAAGGTACCGGCGGGTACGGAATGGTAAAGCAAAAAAATTGGGAGCGAGGTGCGCTCCGGAGATGAACGAGGTACGTTCGAAGGCTTCTGGGGGCGCCCAGAAGAGCTTCTGGTACTAAATGAACTTAGGTCTGAAGGACGTACTCAAATATAGATAGGCAGGATAGGTCCTGTCTAGATACCTATTTAATTTTTTTAGTAAGTGTGTTTAATTTTCCTTAAAAGATACCTAGTAAATTTTTTAGTAAGTGTGTTTAGTTTTCCTTAAATGGCTTACAGTTTTGTCAGCTTCCAATAACTATGGGAAAGGTACCGGAATTCGTTATTTTTTATCTACAGATAGCACCGGGGTTTAAATTATCGATCCCCAGTACGACCTCCAAAAATGTAACCCCGGCCCTCGCTAAATTACTTACGTGTTTGTACTTGTTGTACCACCGTAACAGCGATCAATCGGAACCAAACTCTCACCAAAAAAACCGAAGCGAAGTAAGAATCATAAAATAATAATTGTGTTTCTGTCCCGTCTTAATCCACTCAAAAATGCCAGTCGATCTCGTTCAAAAATCACATTCGCAGCAACCACAACCGCCCAGAATACCGGCGAACTGAAGGCATGCAAAAATGCATAATTTTATTTCAAAATTATAGAATAACATAGCCACAACAAAACCCTCAAAGTCTCAACCAAATCTACAAGCCCGAATTTTACGAATTTTTCTGATTCCTCCCTTGTTGTGTGCGCATATTACAATATACACTAGAGCTGTCCCGGGGCCGAGATGTTTGCCACAGCCCTGGGGCCCCGCGGTACCATCCGGATCTAAGGATAATTGCTATACTAAAAACCTGTGTCATAAAAACGCTCAAAAACATACATATTCACACGTATAGAAAGCGCGATAAATCGCTTAAAGTCGATAATAAATTACTAATTTTATTTGTTTGAGTAAAAAAATTAAGATATAATTAATTTACATTTTTCAATCAACTTTAACGTTCATTCTTTTTGTTTCGTGTTTTTTTAATGAAAAGCAACGCTATTCGTTGCGAAATCATACAGCTAATATTAAAATCATGGTTTGAAATTTGACTGCCAACAATAGGATAACTGTTGTGAACAGTAAACAAAATTTCCATAGTCTTCTATTTCGGCCCCGGCCCTGGCACTTTCTGGCCCCGTCGCCGAGGCCGGGGTTCGTCCCCGGCGGGACAACTACGCCGAGCTAACATTATTTATCACTAATCTAAATATAAAAAAGGTTAACACGATCGGATTTATATACAAGTCTTGCGTGTAAATGCTTAATTATAATAATAATAATAGTAATAATAATAATAATAACAATAATAATAATAATTAATAATAAAAATAATAATAATTATAATAATAATAATAATTATAATAATAATAATAACGCAACATATATATTCTGTTCAATTATTGTTAACTTTAAATTAGCATTCGAATTAAATTATCTTGCATGCTCTAAAATAATAAGATGCCTAAACCAATCACACCTGTCGTTAATTAAGCTTACAGAGGAACGCAAAACAAAGCCACGAAGGATATTATCATAAACAATAATACGACTATACTGTTCAATAATTGTCCATTCGTAGTGGAACTTCCTATTATTACATATATTAAACGAAGCTCGGACATATTTATACTTTTTAATCCGTCGGAACCAATCCATGGTTATACAGGATTTTGACTCATTTTCTTTCCCATTAAGCTAATATGCAAATTAGTTATTTGTTAACCATTTATATTATGCAAATTAGCCTGTAGCTAACAAAACGGCTTCCAATTTTAAAACTCCCAATGCGAAGTTAGGGCAGACAAATATTCACCTTTTGGCCGCCGGAGTACAAAACACACAAAAACACTCCGTGTAACTCTATTAAGGTTCGCTCTGAGTTAGCTCCGCTCAACGAGACAAATCCTCGCATTAGAGCTCGTATTCTCAAATGTGTGTAGCACGTATTACAAGTTGATGATAGGCCTTGTAACTGTCGAAGCAGGGAATAGTGAAGTTTGAAATTGAGCACATTGATTGCTTTCGATTTTCTCTGCTACTGTACAAATTTGAGAGATCTGTAATTGCACCGATTCGTTTGTTTGAAAACCTATTACTAACTGGTTATAGGTGCAATATGCAATTTGAGAATATGGGCCGAGATGTTTGAATAATCTAGCGTTTCCTAGTACTAACCATAACCAACTAACCAATTGCTTTAGGACAGTTTAAACATAAATAAACGAAAAGCCAGAGATAAGAAGGGGTGGCGAAATGCAGCCAGCGAGCCGCGTTCGTCTCAGCATATATTTATGTTACTGCTATATGTAAAACCGGTATATTACTGAACTATCATTAGCCATTCGCCAATTCTGTCGTGAAACCAAATATTTTAAACGTTGTTTCCAGTGCCGAAGCAGCTACCGTTATACCCCATTTGCAAGGGTCTCCCACCCTAACAAGATTTTAAACAAAAAATGTGAAAAATATTTTGATCTTGGCAATGAGCAAACACCCTGCCCCTTTTGGGAAGCCCCGCCCCGGAATTTTGGAGGCCCCCATCCTCGCCTTGCTGTAGGACAATTTTTTCGGTGACAGTCTCCACATAGCAGGGTGCAACCGGAATTACAATTTACCGGAACCGGAAAGTGAAAAATGCATTTTAACTTTGTCTAACTGAAAATTTTCGCAATCCGTCCTAAGATCTTGAAAATATTCTACCGCATGTGAAATCAGTAGGTCACTGGTCTAAAAACTAGTATTACAACACACACAGCACGCATCAATACTCTGTATTTGTTCTATACGTCATCTATTTATCAATATTAACCGAACATTCTGAATACCAACCTTCAACTAAAACCTGTTCGATTTTTAATTAGGCCCCAAAACGTCCAAACCTGACAGCCAGATGAAAAATGAAAAAATGGTCGAAAAAAGTTCAAACTAAAATCGTTGCGGCATCTTTTGAAAACATGAAACTCACCTGAAATTTATAAACCATACCAATAAAATAAATTTTACTATATACAATTTATATATATAAATATATGTTAGAAATGTCCCGGGGACAGGGCCACCCGGGGCCAAGGCTACACGATACTATGAACGGTACCATAAAACATTTTGAATTTCTAGTGTTTAGCCTAGGAACCGCATCAAGTGTTCTTCTATATGCAGACATCTATGGGACGCTGGCTTAATTGTATAGAGTAACTGCACAACATGGAAGTATCAACAAAATGTCGCATGACGCGATATGATAAATACTGTACTGTGCGTCCAGGTGCATGCTTACGCAAAGCAAAGGTGTATAAAATTTGAAGTTTAGTAGTGTATTTTGCTGGTCCCAGGTACATTGCTGACCCCGAAATATCTCTAATATGTAAATATATTACATATTATATATTGAATGTGTTTACTTCGGCATCACGACGTTACATAAAAAAGCTACCTACATTCGGTTAATATCCGGCTCCGGTAACAAATTTACTATCATCCGGATCCGATTCAGGTATCCGGTAAATTATTATCCGGTCGCACTCTGATACACGCATATAATTATGTCTGTATATATACAACTAAACATATACGAATATATATACATATATATATATTTATATATATTTATATATAAGAGTATTAATAATAATATCGAGAAATATGACGCTTTCCATTGAACTTTTGCGAATATTTCAATAATGCCAATACGTGACATCTGTTGAACTATAAATAACAGATATTCTTTGCCGCTTAATAAACACTCACCAAAGGTGTAAACAGGATACTAGGTTCCGGCGTTAAACAAAGAAATCACAAAGTTTCAGCTTTCCAAACAACTCCGCTTCCGGTATTTTTACCTTTTGGTCCAAGCATAAAAGCTTACACTACCAAATCTGATTCCGGATACTAACGAAATTTTTCTATTCCGGTTGATTAGGAATCGTGTACCAACGATTACACTAGTATCCGGTTCTATTCTACAGCAATTATTAGCAGGCTGTATTCAAATAGGTATAAATCAATAGTCCACAGAGTCCAGTACGTAATGCTATGTAGTGCATTTGAGAAAATAAAGGCTTTCAAACGAAACACACAACAGTTCATAGTTCACGGTTGCAAAGCAATGGAAACCTATTCGACAATAATTATATTTGAATATAATTAAAATAATAAATATTAATGATAAATAAACAATAAAAAACGAAGAATAACAAATAATAATATTAAAAAATATAATTATAACATAAACGCAGATAGATCTCGCCCGTAGCCAGGGGCGGGCGGGGGTCGGCCCCCTAGAAAATTTTCAACCTTGTTTGTAAGTCATTGAAAACCCTTGAAAACCCTCCTGGAAAACTTTTAGCCCCCCTTAGCAAGGCGAACTGGCTACGGGCCTGAGATAGATAGATAAATCAACAGTAAGATATATGACATAATATAAAAACATTACGTACAACACAAGCAACAATATATAACAGTACCCAGAATGATACTCTAAACCCAGTTGCCGTATTCTTAATGTAGCACCTATCACAAATCACATAATCATTTTGAAACCAAGTCAAGCACACATCAAATGCTGAACATCTGAACGCTGAATTCTCAAAATAGATTCGAGTTTTTTTCTACCCATATTTAATTTTGAGCCAATACCGCGGCTCAAACTTCAAAAACATCTACCGCATCGATTTCAATTTTTAAAAACAACAACAGAAACAACAACAACAACAACTAAATAAACCATACACAAACAGAAAAACTATAAACACCAGGACCCATTTGTCGTTATCACAGTCATCCTCCAACCCTTGTTCTTATAACAACTGTTGTCACAAAAATATTATAACTACATTTAATATATATCTATATATATAATATATATCAGTTACGCTAATGTTTAAACCATATACACACACATAGTTTATGTGTATTATATACACATCAGCCGATCGCTGGTATAAACTGTGCCAAAAAACAATGACTTGTACATATACGTTAATGTACATATATACATACACATACTTAAATGTAAATATATACATACACATACTTAAATGTAAATATATACATACACATACTTAAATGTAAGTATATACATACACATATACTTAGATGTAAATATACATACTCATACATGTAACATGACATGTTACTACATACGTACGAGTTTACAACGCTAAAGGATCCAAGAAGACGCCCATACGCAGGGGCGTAGCACGGACGTCGCCAAGGGAGGCATTGGGACTGCCGTGCGTGCCCCAAACTTCTCTGGTGCCCCACAAACTGACTCGGTCTAAAAGTAAACAATTTTGAATTGCAGTTGTAGGGGCGCCCCAAAATTATTCGGTGCCCCTCAGACATAACTTTCTGCGGACGCCCCTGAGGCGTAGCCACGAATTTATTTCATTTCAAGCTTTTATGTGTAAAGACAAGCTTAGTGTCATAATTTACATGAGATACAAAAATTACGTATCTTTTCTCGCTCTCTTCGCTCGCGAAGTTTATCACTGAACAGTTTTCGAAAAAATTTTGTTCAACGGAAGACATCAAAGTCAAATTCGACACCATGACCAGCTCAAAACTAACGACAGTATAAAAATTGTGCAAAGCTTTACAATTACATAAGCGTTACGGGAGGTTCCGGTTTGGTGATTTAGACCAAACAGTTCATGAATAAAGAAACCGTTTTGAGACTCTTACAAAACGTATTTAATATTGAAACAATCTATAGCTTCTCCATCGCTTCGCTAACGAACTCTTCAAAGCTCACAAAAAATCCTGCATACGAGCTTTCTTACAGTCTGTTTTAACTCCAAGACAAAAATGCGTCCATAAAGACCTCATACTGAAGTTGTGTTCTAGAATGAAAGCTAATAGTGTGTAGCATTTCGCTCGCGATATTTTCTACAAATCGTATTTACGAAACGAACAATTCAGTCTGGCTCAGCTATCGAGCCCCCCAAGAAATTTAGGGGACCTAAACAGAACTCTGAAATTTGTCTCGGTGCCGTGTAGGAAAGCGTGACCAATCTCAAATATCCCGCCAAAAATAAATTGGTCACTGCTACAGGTTTCTAAGTTAACTTTTATGTTTAAACCCAAGGCACGGACCTGGCAACCCGCGTGTGCCCACTTTGCACCCTCAAAGAACGACTGGATATCGATGCTTTCTCAAATTAAAATCAAACTTACGCTCCAATCCATCTACGTCATATTTAACCTCAGCATCATTGACCACCAGGTACAAGAAAAAGTCACAAAATTCACCACTCGACTTACTTCATTTTGTTTTTGATACATGAGCATTCCGGACTGTGTGAACACAAAAAATCGTTCCCAATGACTCATCAGGCCGGATTTTCTAAAAATCACTTTAAAATAATATCCAAACTAAAAAAAGAACAAAGTGTTTAATATATAAATTGATTATTGTTTATAATAAAATATTCTTGAAATAAAACAAAGCTACATTACATCAAATACATCCGCCGGAAATCCAGTAGTAAATTACATGGCTACTTGATATTACAACGAGACAACACTGTTAATGTTACAGCTTCGACATTCATAAAAACTAATAATTTCACTTGAAAACGACTTAACCTTAAACGATTCAACCTTCTGGAATTATATATATGATCGAAACGATCCTTTTATGAGTTCAAGTTTTACCAAAGTTAAGACCACATTGAGCATACAAAGTTTCTAGGACCTCTTGCACTCGAGCCTAGCATACTAACACTACATAACACGGTTGTATTAACAACTTATTATGTTATTCAAATGTTGCAAAACTCATTTCCTCTAACATGTGAAAAGCTGTCACATATACAACGGCGAGTACTCAAAGTGAATTTTCCTAAAATGAAACTGTTGGGCTTACGTTTTCAAAAACAAATAACCACTTTTATGTGTGGAATGTCTGTTTGGAATCAGTCCACCTGCCGCCCCACGAGGCTCCGGAGAGTACATATCAATTTGTAAATGATGTACATCACTGATCGAACGCAAGAAGTTATCGCCTTGTGCAGATTTCACGACCAAGGTCTAAATGAAGGCTGAAATGTACAGTATTGTTTATTTATCTGTCCTGTCGTAAAAGCATTATTTTTGTTTGGGGAGGCTTCCAACTAAAATAGCTCCGGAACAAATCAGGATACAAAATATATGCTAGCCACCAAACTATCTATCAGCCTTGGCAACTGATTTCGCTTCGAGTACAGACCACAGCTGATACTTAACCAACCTTAAATACTTTAGGTATTTCAAGCCCAAAAATTGCACTATACTTTTCGATCATCGTCTAGCGCGAGTCCGGCACCGTACACTAGTGGCTTTAAAGCACAACTCACCGCACGACACTCATTCAGTAGCCGGTGATTGCTATACACAAATCAGCCAAGATACTGAGGGATGTCCCGTATTATCGCGATACAATTACAAAGTAAAGCTTTCAGCTTTAGGCTAATTTTTTGCTTAGGCGTATGCTTACTTGCAGGGTTCCTTACGTGAACGCTTAGGCTTAGTCTTAGATATGCTTATTCTACTGCTACTTCCCTAAAAGTAACATTGGCCCAAAATGTCCATAATAAGCGTTGCTACTACTACATGTTACACAAATCATTTTACTACATCTCGGTCCATTCTACATTTACTCTCAATGTATACCTATCAATCAAATGTTGAGCACTAGTGAGTTGTCCTGTGACACTGGATTTATTCATTGTATCACTTGCGATCTGTAGCGTTGATCTCCACGCGGACATTAGCTTTACAAACGGTTCAATAAGCGATGTGTTACGTTGGTACTGGAGCAAATTCAACGACAGAAAGTATTTCAAAGATGCCTAAATCAGGAAAAGTTAATTTTACAACGGAATGCCTAAGTACTTGAGCAGGACGCAATCGGGCATACAGCTGCTGTAAGAACCAGATGACGTATCGCCTCGCGCCATAAGCCTAGAACAGAACTTTATAGACTTTTAATACTACACACACACACGATACAATTTTTTAATAGATTCCCGGCAATTATGACCAGTTTACCAAAATATTTTGTCTTACTCGTAACGAAAATATTTTAAAATAATCTAATACTTCTATCAAACTTCTGAAACTAAAATCCAATAGATCTGTCACACACTGAAAACTATATAAACAACACTGACCTGGTGAAATTTTTCTTTCGCACTGGCATACTCGTTATTCGCTTCGTCA
>JASANG010003399.1:0-15338 GCA_030248215.1 Enoplolaimus lenunculus
GTATTGCATTTATTTAGCGGTGCAGTCCAATGATAAAGAGCAACACCAGTGATCATAATAATCAAGTTTAGTGGTTTCTCTTGCAACACAAAGTATTTGTTGTTAAGTATTTTGAGCAGTTTTTGTCCCTACTTCTCTGGAATAAACCTAAATTTTCCCAGACAACGGGGTTCATCGTGAAGTTTGTTAAAAATCTAATTTTAAAGTTAAAACTGGTTTTCTTCATGAATCAAAATATCCGATAGCGGATCTGGTGCAGAATGAAGGCTTTTCAAAGTTTGTAGAAGAAATTGCTTTTATGTACTTAAATTTTTGGATTTGATTCCAAAATCAAAACAATCAGAACATGGCCAAAGTTGGAAATGGGCCATGAACTGTGAATCAAAATTTGTGATGATTTTTGTGTTTACGTCGTTAATAAATCTTTTCGACACTTGCTTATGTGGTACAGTTTTAAATTGAATAATTCAGTGAATTGTAAAGATTGTAGATATAATTTTCAACACCGAGATACGTTTATTTTCCGATTTTTGTCCCGTTGAGCTCACAAATGTGAAAAGTTACATAATCTTGAAACTCACGCCATTTTCTGGCTCAAATGATACAAGACCCACCACCAAATGGCAAGAATACACATTGTAAATACGGGCCTATGGCTGGTGTCAAGTGCTGCACAGTTGAAAATACAGATCCTTTGCCTGTATCCTAAAATGTGTGTAGCGCCGATTTTAAATCTATGACAGATCAACCAAGGAATGGACAACTTGGAAGTTCAGCGCATTTTTTAGATTTAATTTCAACTTTTGTGCAAAATTTCAGATCCACAATTATGCGAATTTATGAGTTTAAAAACGTATCATAAACAGGTAATAGAGGCTATACGCATGGGCACTGGCCCTAATATTGTAACACTGTTTATACAATCAACATCAGCGTCTTTTCCTTGACGAGATACCACGTAATGTACACTGAACCGGGGACATGAAACAATTTCGTCGGTACCGTTTTGACATCGCATGATTTGCAGGATCAAACAAAAATTGTTTGTGTTTACCGCCACGAACGTCGGGGAAATTATTTGACGAAATGTACGCGTTTCGATGACCCTGGTTTCTGAAAACCAATGATTAAAAGAGCAGACGGTCCTGCATCCGAAACTGTGTCAATCGATTCACATAAAACGTGTGCTTGCTGAAAAGGGCTTAATCTACTGCTTCTATAACTTACATTTTTATGTTAAACAATTGTTTATTTTACCTGGAACACGTAATTTGGCCTGAATTAAAGACTAGCAATTCCGATGAGATTATAAAACATGCCTAATCAGAAAGGCTTTAAAGTAAACGTATGACTTTGACTTCTGTTGAGTATGCCCGTCTGTATTGTTCATAGTTTCAGTGAAAATTTCTTGCATACCTGACTGTACTAGCAATCTACTACCGCTGTGAAGTTACTGGAATACTGCCAAATTTAAAAGCTCTGGATTAGCTTGGCCTTAAATGCAGCTACGCATTTTTAGCATTTTAAAACATTACATATAAAGTCTTATGAAACCATAAATAACACGACGTAGACTTTTGAAAATAAACCAGTTTTATGGAGTACCGTTATCACTGCAGTAAAGATGCAGTTCAACAAAATATCGATTTATATTTGAAAACTTTTGACGCTAACATCACTGCTTACAGCTATAAATAGAATTTCAAGTTTAAATTTTGTTATTCGTTTAAAGGTAAAGTTTAACCCTTTCTCACATGAATATTTTCTATTTCCCCTGAGACCTACTTTTATGCTAGGATTCGAACTCGGATGACTGGCGTGGGAGACGTATACCATCACCACTCAGCTATAGGAGCTTGACGCTCGAGCCCGAGGGGGCTCTCACGTCTTGTGGTGATTTAGTACTATGTATACGTGTTGCAATTGTTAAACACGGTGCGATATATACTCTTTAACGTATATACACTGCGCTGAGTTGCCTACAGACAACTCAATGTGAGAAGGGGTTAAAGTTCTCAATTGCAGTCACATTTTGATAATCAGCGGAATAATTTGCTGCGCCAGATGCTGTTCAAGTAACAACGACAGCCGATCACAAATTACTAATATTTGTGCATTTCCAACAAATTTCTGTTAAAATATTCATGCTCAGTCTTAGGCAATTCAAGTTTGAGCCCAGTACCTCCCCGCAGAATATAGCACTGATAACTTCTGCTGCGAACTGGTGATTGTTGCAATAGACAGTAGAGAATACAAGAAATGGTTTACTTTGTTCATAAACACTTCGCCCAGGATTTATTTAAAGTAAAACTTAGGTTTAGGGTTCGTATTCTCAAATACGTATAGCACCTATCACGAGTTAGCCTTCGCACCCTGCGAGTTAGCGATATGTTTTGAAACTGATGACCTCTTGCAATTTTGGATATCGAAATTGCCGCAGGACTCGGACCAATAAAATGCAAAATTTGTTCTGCTTTTTGAAAATCGCTATTTATTGGTTCAAAAGTTATAAGGCCATTAATTTACTGGCGATTGGTGTCATATTCACTTGAGAATATAAATACAGAAAAAGACATGCATGAGCCTAAATTTTTTAGAGCTTAAATCAAAGTTGAAGTGTAAGCCTTTATAACTTTGAATGTGGGAGAAGTGCAGAAGAGTCGTTTACTTTAACATTGAATCCGAGTTCCGTATCAAATGTTCAATTTGTTGAGGAAAATGAATCTCGGCGAAACCCAGGCTAAACAGTACAGCCAAAGTCATTGTTAAATGCATCGTCGCTGCCAACATAATTTAAATATATTTACTATCTTTTCATTAAATATTTCATATAAAATATCCCTGTTAATGCAAAAAACATAGATTGCAAGCAAAATGATACTTTAAGGGCGTAACAGTTGTTTTGCATATTCCTAAGCATAAACATTAATGTAAAGCCTAAATCTACTCTATTGCAGTCTTGCGGAACAACGGGACTCCACGCAAAATATGTACGGATGACACGGTGAGCAACCAAGCTGCAGACCTGGGTCAGGAGAGAGGAAAAAGGCCCTTCTAGAATTACTAGAAGGCACCCGTTACTTTGTTTCTTCCCATGCTGGTGTGTGTGTGTTACACTTCTCTTTGGGGTCAATGTTCTACTTCAAACAGAATTACTCGCTACGCGCGGGTAAGCGCGGATCGGGGGCAAGAAATTTAACATGTGAATATATCCAAATCGCGGAGACAAAAATAGATTTTCTGCCGGTAAAATGTGGATTTTGTGAGAAAATGTTTACCTGCTTAAAATTCGAGAAAATCATGGCGAACGCCATCTTTAGACGAAATGCCAAATATGCACTAATAATCTTGCAGAATAACTACACAAAATACAATTTGAATGACACAGTATTAAACTCATAATGGAAACGCAGGAACCAAAGTAATAACTGATTTGTGGTGCAATGGTGGCTGTGAGTAACTGTATAATCAACCGATCCCGGTTCGATTTTGTATTGCGGAAACTTAATAAGTCGCGAGGTTGAGTTGTACAAACCAATACAATTCAAGTTCTGCTAACTGAATAACAAAATAAAAGATATGTTGAATGCTCTTAATTCTGCGTGAAATTGCATCAAAACGTAGCAGAATATATCCCGTTGAATTTCACCTGCTGATATAAACTTTCGGGTTGTTTGTATTGTGAATTGTTTAAAACTCAAATTTCAATCAAGCTTAAGTCACGAACATCAGCATTTTTTAAAAGAAACTCTTTATATCGAAATGAAACATTTTGTATGGCAAACGTGAACTCGCACCTTAGCATTTGAAAGCAGAATTGGTTGGTATGGCTTTGATTTTCGCCATGATTAATGCCACTCTAAGTAGTCACTTTTAACTGTTAGGATCTTTTCACTGAGCCTAAGCATAAATTTGGGTGGCTACGTTTCAACAATTCTTAAAATATCGCACAGTCCAAATTATTGACCTTCTAAAACGCTACTTAAGTCACACTTTGTATTTAGGTTTCGTGTTAATCAATTAATAAAACATTTTGCCGTTTTTAAAAGCTCATTGAAAATGCAAATAGAATACGGCAATGGACACAGAGAACGGCCGTGTAAAATCCAAACCAGATGTGAGTGCCCTTTGTGCTTCAACGTCAGGCTGTTATAGCTGATTGGTTACGATAAACGCTTCACATTTTGAGAAACTATCATTCAAATCGTAGTCTGAAATTGCATCTGCTATTAAATTGAATATTGTCATGTGTGAACTAATTAATCTGAAATATCTTAAACTTACGGTTATTCATAAAATATCAAGTCTTTTAATGGCTTACACTTTGTTCACAATAGCATTTTAGTCTTTGTTCACAACAACAACAACTTGAACATCAGTTACCAAATTTATTCTCGCATTCAAATCAAATACTTTCAAACCTGGAAAACATTTTCAGCATAAAAGTGCGAAGCGAATATTGTTTTAGTTTCCGTGGTGAATCTAGAAAGTTGTAATGGGACTCTCTCATTAATAGTGAAAAACGCCTTGAGTAAATCGATTGAGCAGCCAAATGCATTTTTAGTATTCAATCTTATAATACAAAAATTTGGATTTGATTAAAATTTGTTAGCAGGCCGAAATGCATCCACCTTTGGAACAGCCAGTTGTTATTTCAGCTAAAAAGTTAATAAACTTTTCAAATTTTACCAAAGAAAGCAGCTGCTGAAGCAGGCAGAAGCGATTTAGAAATACTGCCAGAATCACCTGTTTGCCAATTTTTTGTAAACTTACAATAAAGTTGTGTTTTGTAAATTTTGACGTATTGAGCATTTGCGTAAATTGACGAACGGTGTTTTGTATTTTTAGCAAATTATTAGTTTTGTCGCAGTACTGCGAAAATATCACCGCAGCGCTTTCTATTGTAATTTATCAAGAAAACATTTCAAAAACACGCTAATTAGAATTGCTAAAGATAGCACAGCAGAGGTGTAAGTGGGTAAAGATTTCTTCCTGACCGTCGCAATGCGCAGTCGAAACAGGATAATACTGCTTAACGAATTATGTTTTTTGTTTATTGTCAAAATTCCAGGTGGGTGAAAATTGCCAATGGTTTCGAGCGCTTTGAAATTCTTTACCCGCGTCAAAATTTCCTTACCCGGCCCGTGTTTACCTGCGGGTTCCCCAAGCCCTGTGAAATAGTGATATGAAAAGGGCGGGTGTTGGTTTTAAGCAAACTTTTTAATTTTAAAAATTCACTGACAGGTTTGGAACTTTCTGACTGAAAGACCTCGCGATAAACAGCTTGAGAGCCAATAGAGCGAGAAACCAACAAACACTGCAACACTAAATCTGAATACGCATTTCTGGAATGGATACACAGGGATGCGCAATACTGGTCGTTCGACCATACGGCGTGGTGCGTGAGTAATTCGCGTACGATACCGCACCGTGACGCACCGCGACGGACGGCGACGTACGGTTGACGGACGACGAAGGACGTCATCAAAACTATAGCGCTACCTTTGAATGGAGACAAGGCCGTTATGGCATTACTTAGATCCGTCAATGTGAAAATCAAATCAAATCGCATAAATGTTACCAAACTAGCGCGATTCATTGAAAAAGTTATCAATACGTTTTGATTTTGCTTAAAATTTATTGTGATAAATGTAAAAACCTGCGAAAAACGCTAGTTTATGTGAACAGATTTTAAGTCATTTTAGCTCATAATCATTGCTTTGAGATCGCATAAACATATTGACAATTAAAACTTTGAAAAGCTGTAAAGGTAGAAACAGGGGCGCACGATAACACAATTTGTGTAAAATGCGAAACCATTTTCAGTGCCGACATTGTCTGAAGATCCAGAAAAAGTTCTGCGCTGGCCGGATGTTTGCTTATACGCAGGAGCCGCAGCCACTTGAAGGCATTCAGCCGAATCTCCAAATAAAAGCGATGTTTCATTAGTTCAAACAGCTGACCACCTGGCAGTTCCAAGAAAAGCCAGTAGGTCATGCCGTCTAAGACATCTTAAATCCGAAATTGGTATTTCGATTTGGCAATTAAATTGGGTTCGGCTTTTCGCTCGGTTCGGCTTTTCGCTCGGTTGGCTTTTCACTCGATTCGATCGTGAGCCATCCTCGCTCATGTGCCACCCGTCAAACATTTCTGAACCGGTCACTGAGCAAACCACACAAAACAGCGGTTAATAAATTGCGTTGGATTCATTCGCTAGTCACATTGTTTTAATCCGCTTGGTTACATTGCTGGGAACGTGAGGTTTCCACCGTATAGCGGCATAATTGTAAAAATCAGAAAGGGCGATGTTATAGTCGAACGGCGCCGTCCGTCTTCGCATGTCGCATTCCGTTGCCATACCGCATGCTGATGACTGTATTAAAACAGTGAATGGTTTCTAAATACAGCTTTGAAAATGGCTCACGTTTGACCTCAGGCTTCAGATTAACTTTGAGTTTCGATAACGAATCGAAAATTTGAGTGCCAGGTGCAGAAATTACTTACTGGAAACTTTCTATGATACCGAAAACGCACGCGGGTGAGACGAGTGAGACGCCAAAAACAATTTAAGTACAAAATGTTAATATAAGTTTGGTTGTGATCTTTGAAAATCGCATAGTTTGTGTGGCAACTCCTTGATGCGCTGGTTAGATATTCTTTTAAACAATCAATGTATTTTTTAAAATGATTATCTTGTGTGGCTGTTGTAAAACTCTTAATTTGACACAAAAATACATGGCTCAAACTACAAGTAAATAATCTTTTGGTCTAAAAATTTGCATCTTCTAAAAGTGATCAATTTAGGTTACACAGAAATTTAGGCAAATGCAGCAACCGACAATAGAAATGAAACATTTAAATTCGTTCTGTTTTCTCCTCAACATCCATCAAAACAGAGATGGGTTTCACGCCAAAATTGGTTTCAATTGTGCGGATATTTTGGATTATTCTGCCTCCACCGAAAAAACGGAAGTTCTTAAAGGGCGAGTTACGTTACACAAAAGTTTCGAATACGGGACGTCTGTTACCAACTGGAAAAGTTTTTAAAAGTCTTGCAGGAAAATTCAAAAGGTTGGGGTTTGGCCCTACATACCCACAATCTGTCCATGTAATTCCAGAAAATGGCAAAATGCAAGCCAGAGCTTAATGCAAAAATAAGTAAAAAGTTTCTCGCTGACTGCAGTTGCCACAAGCTGATACATGAGACCATATCTTCTAGAAATGAAATCTTGGTTAAAGCTTTGTATGCTTCTTTGCAAGGTTCTTGTCATATGAAGGCGTTTGCCTGCAAAAATGGAAATCTTGCGTTCAATATATAATTACAGTACAGTTTAATACAAGGAAGGTATTTCCGTATAACTTTAATAATGATTAATGCAGTTATATTAACATTAACACCGGGATATTCTTTTCCTCATTTTATTAGACAGTTTTTTAGCAAAAATCGGTATATTTCGTATATTAGAATACTGGGGCTTTTAAAGTCAAATCTGCTGAATTACTGTCTAAATTCCCTAACTCTTTACTATAAACCTAAAGCCTTTAATATCCCATTCCAAGATTTGGTTCTCTAAGCCGCCCCACGGGCCCCAGAAATCATCACTCATCTTTTTCGCTAAAATACCTGTAATTCACGAAACAACAAAATTTGACCAATTTCTGTGGTCATTTTTACCTCTTTTATTTCACTGTAAGCGCACAGTTTATAGCAGAGTTTGCATATGGCGAACCAGGATAATTTTTATAATGAAAAATTTAAATCGAATAAAACAGATCGTTTATTTCTAAAGACAGTTTGAAACTGCGAATGTTATCGTTCCGATTAAAGGATTTCGGTTGGTATTTATCCCTTATGCAATGAACCAATGTTGCTTTGTGCACCGTATAAAGTTAACTAAAGCTTTAGACTACTTTTGCTTAGACACATTATTATTCATTGCAAACGCTTTTGCAGACGTTGGACGAATAGTCAAGACGCCTGCAGCTGCGGTCAGTTCAACCTGTAAAACGGCTGTACAGGGTTGTTAATTGACCATTCGCAAATATTTAAGAAATATTAAACATTACTGACGGATTTCCCATTAATTGTTTCGTATAAAATTTGGTACCATTGAAAAATCCGTTAAAACTACAAAAATATGTCGTAAACTTTATAGAGCAATTTGAAAAAACTACGTTCCCAAAAAATCACAGGATCGCAAACACTTGTCGACCTCTATTTTCCGGCAGGCTGGCTGAGAAACGTTATATCTCGCCTGGAAAATAATAGTTTTGAAACTTGTAATTCAAAATTGTTAGATATTGAACAAATTAATCACCAAATTAAAGGCGAATTAATTAAAGGTGAATTCGTTTAAAATCATTATTCACACTGGATCGCAGTAAATTACACTCGAACTAAAAATATATTCTAGCAACCTGGAATCGAGAAATATTAATTATGAAGGTTGCGCATCCGAATATTTTTATTAATTTCTGCAAATATGCTTGCTACTGCCGGGGATCGACCGGATGTCAGGTTAAGAATTAAAATCTGGCAAAAATCGACATCCGTTATTGAAAAATACAAGATAGCAATTAATTTTAAATCATTAAACATCAGGTTTCGAATCGGAAGTAAATTTTGTCGGAAGCGGAATCGGAATCGGAATCAAATCTTTTATCGAAACCGGAATCAAAATCAGAATCGGATTTTAGGTCTTAGTAATTGTATGAAAAACTAAAGTGTATGACTATTGACTTTTTGTTGCAGTATGTTTGTCTGAATTGTTCACAGTTTCAGTAAAAATTGCTTGTACAGCTGACTGTACTAGCGATCTACTTACTAATCTGTAAAATTATGATATTAATGAAGGCCTGCCAACTATAAGAGCAGCCTGTCAATTCTTAAAGCACAGGAACAATTTGGTCTTTAGTTTAAATGCAGTTAAGCGTTTTGACCATTTCAAAACATTAAATATAAAATCATGAAATTATAAATAACAGGACCCAGATTTTTGAAAATTAACCAATTTAATGGAGCGTCATTTCCACTACAGTAAGGAAACTGTTCAACCAAATATCGAACGATATTAAGGTGGAGCTTAAGGTTTTCAAATGTAGTCACATTTTGACAATCAGCGAAATAATTTACTTTGCTACTGAGAATGTTTACTAACAAAAACAAACAGATTTGCATACAAACGAAAAAAAAGGCAAAATAAGTTCAATCAGCTTAAAACCTCATAATCGAAAAATCAAAACTCCGGCATCGGGATAGAAACCAGTCGTAATCAAAATCGGAACCCAAATTTTTTCGGAATTTTAACCGGAATCGGAATTACGTTGGAACCCTGTTAAACACATAGTGGCCAGCAGTGCACAAATTTAGGGTCCCGGTAAGCAATTTACCAGTCGACTCCACTCTTTGAAAAGTTTCAAAGGACTTGGATTGTATCTATCAAAGCTTCTTTACTGAATTAACCATGAAATTCATTGACAGATAACTTACGGTTAACAACGAGTTTTCCAAGTATCGACAATTTCAAGGACAAAAGTTACTAAGACTTTTTAACTGAATTTCGGAAAGCGAATGCAATTTTCTGACTTATAAAATTGAAACGATTACACTGTTTACTAACGAATCAAAAATGTTACTTACATAAATATTCGATTTATTTTTAAACTTGAAATGTTTTCAAAATTTAGAAACTAATGAAAAACCGACATTCGTCCCTTTTTATATTTAGCCGTAACATATCGGAACAAGAAGTTGGTGCAAAGATGCCAGTCGGACATTGGGCAGCATACTTGGCTCAAATGAATGAGGTCAGATGTTCAATTTCTGACGCGGTCCGAACCTTTGGCAAAACTTCTTAAAACAGGTTGTGCAGACCAAATAGTTGTAATGCCGCTAACACAACTTAGGGATTTATACCCATGTAACTGTGGAATTTTCGAAATAATCATATACTAGCAATTTGCCTCTTATAGTCTTTTCAGATTTTTAATGAACAACTCGTGGCTTTCAACCAATTAAAGAAAATTGTCTTTACCGTATTTGAGCATTATCATAACCTGAGAAGCTAATTAGTCAGCTAATTGCCCATCGCCTATCGCTGAAAGACAATTGTGTTAACATTTCATGTCTGTCTCTCATTCGATAGCATCTGCTATCGAAGCAACCTATGCTTAGCCGTAAACTTAAAACTTAACTTAGGTTTGTAATCTGATCAACATAATTAATGGACCACAGGAGATTATTATAAGCAAATAATGGCAAACTGGATGTGTGCAGTGAATACACAATGCACAGTATTTTTCAAATCAATGACAATTCGTCGCCCGACGGCCTGTCGTCCAACAATGTCCTTAATAGACGAATTGTCAAGTCGATGAAACTTTGAATTACAGTCTTGGTATACGAGTTGTCGGGCGAAGAATTGCTGTGATACCCTATTTAGTATACGTAAAAGTATATGTAGCACAAGAACTCCGCAATACATGAGAGATTCCTTCGAGCCCGAACGGTAAGCTAATATCGCTGAATGGTGACAGTAAACGCCTTCCACAGCAGCAACAGGGTGGCTTAAAAGTGGATGTTGGATAAAACAAAAAATATTCATGCGCAAAGGAATAACTTTTTTAAATTCATACAAAAACCAAAAAAGTACCCTGTAGTTTTCGTTTTTACAAGTAACATAATTTCAAAATTGAAAGGTTTCGTTTTGATTAAAATTCGAAGAACAGAAGTCTTACAAAAAATGTTATCGGAAAAATATAACAGCAAAATTGACTGAAGCTTAAAATTCCGGCGCAACACATTTCGTTTAAAAATGATGGATTTCATGCTGTGTTATTTGAGACTTACCCACTTTCTCACCTACAGGCTCATATTTAGGTTTTAGCTAATGCTTAGATTTAGGAAAACATTTGTCTACTCTAAACCTTTGCCAAAGCCTGAGACTTAAACTTAAATACGTGACGATGTGTACAAGAGTTTTTGTCTCATAAGTAAATAACGCCCCGGGGTGGTAAAATGCTTCAACTATGGCTTCAAGATTTAACTCAAACAGAAAACGATCATGTGACTTAACACAATGGCACTCACTCATTTCTGCGAAGCCGGGTTTGAGTTAACATTTATGTTGTTAGCAGCACAAGTATACACTTAATTATTCCACTCGCAGCAGTATAACATTCTGTGTAGAAAAGAATGTATACGGTACGAGTCGCGCCCTCCCTAACCCCCACTCCCTTCGTTTAGAGGAGGCGATGCAACCGGTGCGTTCCATCGCATTTTATGTCTGTGGCGTCAAACGTGCTCCCGCTGTAGTTTGATTTAGAATATTCATGTGATAGGAACCCCCTCTAAACAAGGGGGTCGGCCAAAAACGCAACACCCGGTGGTACATTTTGTACCTTGCGGATCCGTAAGAGTTGCAAACTCTTGAATCACGCACTCTTGCTATTACATATCCTGAATCTTAAGTGGAAATTGATGGCGTGATATGGTGGTGCTATTGGCTTTGTGATATCACAGGCCAGTGGTGTAGTGGGCAGCATGTCTGATGGGGAGGCCTTGGTTCAATACCAGTCTGGTCCAACAATTCATCGTCAGTCGTACAGTACCATTTTGCGTTCTCTCTCAAGTTTAAGTTGTGGGATAGACAGCAGCGTACAACAAGAGGTCTGCTTCTGGCTCCGGCTCCGGCAGAAAGTCGACCTCCGGCTCCGACTCCGGCTCCGGTATTTTTCACCTCCGGTTGCGCACTGATAGACGGTGCTGTGTGTCGCAGTGGCGCACGACTCGTAATAACTTATGCTGGCTGCTGGCTCCCCCGTTTAGTCTGGATGACAAGATGAAATCATCATTTTTAAAGAATGTGTTGCGCGGATTTAAGCATCCATTTTGCCTGTTATATTTTCCGATCACATTTTTTTGTAAGACTTTGTTATTTCGAATTTTAATCAAAACGAAACTTTTCATTTTGAAAATTTATGTTACTTGAAAAACGAAAATACAGGGTTACTTTTTGGTTTTTGTATAAATTTAGAAAAAGTTATTCCTTTCGCGTGGTATTTTTTTGTTTTATCCAACATCCGCTTTTTTAAGCCACCCTTGTTGCTGTGGAAGGCGTTTACTCTGTCACCATTCAGCGATATTAGTTTACCGTTCAGCTCAAAAGAAATTGTATGTATACAAATTTCTTGTGCTACATATACTTTTACGTATACTAAATAGGGTAGCCAGCAATTCTTCGCCCCGACAACTCGTTATGCCCAAGACTGTAGATTCGAAGTTTCATCGATTTGACATTCGTCTGTCAACATTGTTGCGACAGCCCGTCCGGCAACGAATTGTCCTGATTTGAAAAATACTGTGCATTGTGTATTCACTGCACACATACCAGTTTTGCCATTATTGCTTATAATATCTCCTGTGGTCTCCCATTAATTTGTGTTGATAAGAAAAATTAAACCTAAGTTTAGTTTTAAGTTTACACTAGGTTTGCTGATATCACAGATGTATCGAATGAGAGACAGAGACATAAAATGTTCAACGCAATTGTCTTTCAGCGATAAGGCAAATTGGGCAATTAGACTGACTAATTAGCTTCTCAGGTTATGATCAAGTTTCAAATACATTAAAGACAATTTTCTTTAATTGCAACTTTGAAAGCCACCGTATTTTTCGTAAAAAATCTGAAAAGATTATAAGAGGCAAATATGCTCAGTATATGATTATTTCGAAACCCCACAGTTTTATAGAATATAAATCCCTAAGTATGTGTTAAGCTAGCACAGGCTACTCTGCACAATTGGTCTTAACAACCTGTTTCTAAACTTGGTTGGGACCGCATTGTCAAAAATTGAACATCTGAGCTTCATTCATTTTGAGCCGAAATGCTGCAATTGTTGCGCCAAGCTCTTGTATTGTTCCGATATTTACGGCTAATACTAAAAAAGGGACAAATGTCGGTTTTTCATTCAGTTTCTAAATTTTGAAAACATTTCAAGTTTTTAAAAAATAAATCAAATATTTATGTAAGTAATATTTTTGAATTTATTAGTAAACAGTATAATAATTTCGATTTTATAGTGCGAGAAATTGCATTAGGCTTCGAAATTACAGTTAAAAAGTCTACAGTAGTTTTTTGTCCTTGAAATTGGGTACTTGGAAAATTTTCGTTGAAAGTTATTTGTACAATGAATTTCATGGTTAAATTCGATTAAAGAATCTTGTTGATAGATACAATCAAGTATTTTGAAACTTTCAAATAGTGGAGTAGACTCAGTAAATACTTACCGGAACCCTAAATTATGCGCTACTGGCCACTATGTGTTTAACAGGGTTCCAACGTAATTTGCCGATTTGCGGTTGAAAATTCCCAAAAAAATTTTCAGATTTCCGATTTTGATTTCGAGACCATTTATCCCCCCGAATGCGGAGTTTTGATTTTTCGAATTATGAGGTTTTAAGCTGATTGAAAACATATTTTGCCTTTTTTTTTCGTTTATGTTTATGCAAAATCTGTTTTTTGTTTGTTGTCGTCAAACATTCTCAGTGGCCGAGAAGTGAGAATTATTTTCGCTACAATTGCTCAAAATGTGACTTACATTTGAAAACCTTAAGCTCACTCACCTTTAATATGGCGTTCGATATTTGGTTGAACATTTTTTCTTACTGTAGTGGAAATGACGCTCCATTACATTGGTTAATTTTAGAGATCATGGTCCTTGTTATTTATAATTTTCATGATTTTATATTTAATGTTTGAAATGGTCAGAAACGTGACATGCATTAAACTAAAGACCAAATTGTTCCTGTGCTTAAGAATTGACAGGCTGCTCTAAGTGCAGTTGGCAGGCCTCATTAATACTCCATAATTTTACAGATTTGTAGTGAGATCGCTCGTACAGTCAGCTGTACAAGCAATTTTTACTGAAACTGTGAGCAAATTTTCAGACAAACATACTCGAGACAAAAAGTCAATAGTGCATTACACTTTCAGTTTTTCATACAAGATTCCTGAGCCTAAAATCGATTCTGATTTTAATTCCGGTTTCCGATCAGAAGATTTGATTCGATTCAAAATTCAGCTTCCGACACTTTCGATTCGAAACTACTGATATTTTTATGATTTTAAAATTAGTCCTATTCTTGTATTTTTTCAATAACGAAATGTCAATTTTTGCCAGATTTTAATTCTTAACCTGACATCCCTCGAGATCCCCCCGGCAGTTAAGCATATTTGCCAGAAATTTAATAAAATATTCGGAATCGCACAACCTTCATAATTAATATTTCTCAATTTCCAGGTTGCTAGATTATTTTTTTAGTTTCGATATAATTACTGCGATCATGTGAAAAATGATTTTCAAACGAATTCACCTTTAATTGATTCGCCTTTAATTTGGTGATTAATTTGTTCAATATATTAACAATTTTGAATTACAAGTTTTCAAAACTATTCTTTTCCAGGGCGGATCTCAAGCGTTTCTCCGCACCAGCCTGCCCGGAAAATGGAGGTCGACAAGTGTTTGCCGAATTGCTGAAAAAAATTTTTTCGGTTTTTTCAAATTGCTCTATAAAGTTTACCAACATATTTTTTGTAGTTTTAACGGATTTTTCAATGGTACCAAATTTTATCAAAACCATTAATGGGAAATGCCGTCAGTAATGTTTAATATTTTCTTAAATATTTGCGAATGGTTAAATTAAGCAACCCTGTACACGGTTTTACGGTAAAAAACTAACAGGCAGCTAGGCGTCTTGAGCTGTTTCGTCCGACGTTATGCCGAAAGCGTTTGCAATGAATAATAATGTGTCTAAGCAAAAAAGTAAGTTCTAAAGCTTCAGTTAACTTTATACGGTGCGCCGAGGAGCAACATTGCGATTTTCAATTGCATAAGGGATAAAAATACCAACCGAAATCCTTTGGTGAAACGAGTAACATTCGCAGTTTCAAACTGTCTTGAGAAAATCAATTCTGTTTTTTTATTCGATTTAAATTTTTTCATTATAAAAATTATCCTAGTTTCGCCATATGCAAACTACTAAACTGTGCGCTTACAGTGAAATAAAAGAGTAAAAAATGACCGCCGCGGGAGTGGTCAAATTTTGTTGTTTTCAGTGAATTTGCAGTAGCGAAAAAAAATAATAATAATTTCTGGGCCCCGTGAGCAGCTTGGGGAGCCAATCTTGGAAATGGGATATTGAAGGCTTAGGTTTATGGTGGAGAGGTTAGGATTGGCAGTAATAAGCATAACTTTAAAGCCATGTTCTAATACGAAATATACCGATTTTTGCTAAAAAACTGTCTAATAAAATGAGGAAAAGAAATATCCCGATCGTA
>JASANG010003264.1:0-15303 GCA_030248215.1 Enoplolaimus lenunculus
GCCTAAGCCTAACTTAAGTTCTAAGAGAGACTAGGTGGAGCCAGGAACTCCCTTAAGGTGTGGTTTTGATATAGGGTTTTATTTTAGTTTTAGTTTTTAGTTTGAAATAGGTTTAAGTGTGGCACAGCCACCTACATAGCACACAGTGCAATGCAATGTTTATTTTGATTACCGCTTTAGTAATACCATAAACTTCTGTTATTTTTATGATTAATAATTGTTGCAAACAGTTCTCTATTAAATTATTGAATTTTTCAAAAATAATTTCCGTCTACTTTGATCCGTATCCGTTATTGATAGGTACCCACCACGATTGGTATTTTATATAAAGTACATAATTTTAAAACTGCTTATATACGCTCTAGCATCAGAACCACTTTAATACGGGGGCTCGATAAGTTACGAACCAAAAGGAATCGGAAGCAGTACGTTAAGCTAATTTGGCTCATTGTACCGCAACAAGATTTAGCACCGTGCAGACACCAATTGCCTAAATAATATCAGTTTACGCGCTCCACACAAACGAATTACAAAATAATTTACTGTTTTAATACGACAGACGGTGGACACACAGTGTAATGAATCGATATATAAAGCACATGAGCAATACAAATTAACCAAGTTTTCAGTTACACAGACCATATTCGGCTAAAATTTGCTCCTGTGCAATTTATCGTACACCCGTTTATATAAAATAAAAATTTCCATCTCTCAAAAAAATGCAAATATTATACCTTAATTTCTGTTTTATAATTAGTTTTAAGTGATACTTAAGTAATTACTAAAGTCGCCGACTAACAAATGCTTAACTTTTCGAACAAAAACACAAACGTTAAATATGAGCCACTGTCATAACAAAAAAGCAATAGTTCAGGTTTACATTGAGGAGACACCATGACTCTGGAATTTTATTGAGACCAATGTTATTATGCCTGAGCTGTTAATCTGTAATACACCAAATTTAGCCAGCGACATAAGTATTTATTTAACTTAAGTAAGCTTTTCAAAACAACAAAATGATTAAGTAATTAGTTAGCACGTACTTAAGAAGTACGAAATCGTACTTAAGTAGGTTTCCAGAAACCTAACCAATATCAAACAATTATAATTAATGTAAAAGCAAAATACGACGTAAAATTCATCACACTTCAATGTGTCCATGTTATTTTGAGTAACGTACCGTATTTCCACCGTACTGCAGAGCATAAACTTTAAACTAATCTGCGCTTCGCCTTAGGCCTAGAATCAGTTATAGAATTTAATAGTTTGGCAGCGTGGCGCAAAGCACAAAAATTTCCTTGCAAATTTCTTTTTATAGAACAATCACGTGTATTTCCTAACAAAATATTGTAAACAAAGTAATGATGGAAAGTTGCCCAAAATACGTATGTGGGCGTTCCAGCTTTAATATATAGATTATTTCTATGCCGGGGCTGTTTGAAATATGGTAATACAACTGTTACGCCCATGAAAGTATTAACATTGACAACACAATGAATGAAACTGACTATACTAGACAGTACGTAGACTAAAATATCTAATGCGTAAACCTTCAACGGCGCACAACGCAACAATCAAAGCAAAAGTCTTCTACGTACTTCACTGCAATATCGTTGAAACCTATTAACCCAAACAGATTACAGTCTACTTTACTTTTGCAACAGTTCCAACATCGCTTCGCCCATTTTTGCGGGCGATGCAGTTACTGTAACTCCAGCATCGCGCAAAGCATCAATTTTATTTTGTGCGGTGCCTTTTCCTCCAGAAATAATAGCACCAGCGTGTCCCATTCTGCGCCCTGGCGGTGCTGTTAGTCCAGCAATAAATGACACTACAGGTTTCGGTTTGGAGCCCTGAAAATAAATAACTTTGTAACTTTCAAAACAATATTCAATGATTTTCGGAGTTGAGTAACAAACGGCAAGTATTTTATGGGCAAAATTGCGAACCAGGGAGATTGGTCAAGTGAAGTGGATTTCATTTCAAATAAGAACACTGATACAACCCTAAAACGTGAAATACTAGATAGAATAGATCTATTTTACTCATAAAATATCTTAATTAACCAACTTACCGTGTTGTGCTCTTTTAAAAACTCTGCCGCGCGTTCTTCTGCTTCCCCTCCGATTTCTCCGATCAGAATTATGCCTATGATCAGATAGAAAACTGTTCTGTTCAAAACTTAACGTTATAAAACCGAACATGAAACACAAAAGTAAACGCCACCAGAAATACGTCAACTGCATAATCTCAAGATAAGAATATGGTCAGTTATGTGAGATACCGGTTACAAACCCAGTTCGCATTTTGCACATGAGATATTATCAACAACACGTTTATGATTTATATTTCATCAACATCCGACTAACTATTATTAAACAGTAAATACCATAATTATTTGTAAAAACTTGCAAATGGCATTTTATTGAATTCTTCTGTCACAAAAGTATAAACAAAAGTCTACACGCATTGCATTACCTTCTGTTTCTGAATCGTTCAAGAAAATGTCAAGACAATCAATGAAATTTGTACCATTGAACGGGTCGCCACCAATACCTACACACAGTGATTGCCCAAGTCCAGTCAGCGTTGTCTGATGAACAGCTTCGTAAGTAAGTGTTCCTGATCTGGACACTATTCCTAAACAACCGATGAATATCACTGATCACGTGCCCATATTCTCAAATGTGTGTAGCGCATATCATCAGTTGGTATAATGGGTCTTGTAACTTTGAAATCACTGCATGAGGAGCTTCAAAATTTAGCATATTTTTCAGATTTCAACTGCCCTACTTCACTGCAAAATTCGAGATCCACAACTGCCATAGTTTGTGAGTTTGAAAACATATCACCACTTGGCGATGATAGATGCTAACAAGTTTGAGGATGTGGGACAGCATTTCAAAGCATCATCATATGTTCAATAACACGCGCAGCACAGAACACATTACTCGTGTGGATAATAAGCAGCTTACTGGGCCAGACGGAAAATTGACACGAAAATTATTAGATATCACGTTTTTTACGTAGTTTTGGCATAGGATCAAATAAAAGTTATTAGAATCTGAGTCAGCGAACTAACTACATACGCACACCCACAATACCATATTTTTAAAATTCCGCAAACACTAAAGTTGAACATTTTTCACTGTACCTATTGATCCTGGCATATGAATGTGTCCAGGCATGATTCCGATTTTGCATTGCTCGGGCTAAAAAATTAAACTAACGAATACATCGGTATCGCACATGATGTGTGAAATATAGTAGAAATGCTCCGGGACCAACACTTAATTTGCAACAGCCAATCCGGGGCCAAATTTCAAATGCAGCCGGTTAAACATTTCAACGACTTTTACGACTAAACCGTGTCAAAATACATTTTAACGGCATATTAACTCGCCAAGGGTGGTGCTAGCGCCGGAACTACTATATAACAAACATATATTTTTAAACGCAACATACACTGGCTATTCCCTTAGCAGAGATAGGTTCTTCCATGCCCGCCGGATTCCCCTATCAAAGCTACCGCCCCGGTTTATTTCTTTTCAATAGTAGTTACAACAGAGCTTTCGCCACAGTTTGCTTTTTCAGAATGACTCCGGGCCCAAGATATCCCTATTTTATGGCAAAATTTGAATAAATTATTTCAGAAAAGTATTTCAGAAACTGGAAAGAAAGCGACTTCAGAAGTGTTTCATACACGTACATATGACGATAAGTTTACTTAAAACGTATCCATTTCATGTGTTAGCACAAATTTGACACTAACTTTAATAATTCCAGGGCAGTTTGGGCCAACAATGCGGCTCTTGCTCTGTTTGAGAAGCTTATTCTTGACACGAACCATATCCAGTTGAGGAATGCCTTCCGTGATACAGACGATTAAAGGCATTTCAGCATCTAAATAAAGATAAAAAACCAGAAGTAGCATTAAAAAGATCAATAATTGAATTTCGGCTCTTGCTCTGCTTGAGAAGCTTATTCTTGACACGAACCATATCCAGTTGAGGAATACCTTCCGTGATACAGACGATTAAAGGCATTTCAGCATTTCAATAAAGATAAAAAATCAGAAGTAGCATTAAAAAGATCAATAATTCTTGTTTCGAATTCAATTATATACTGAATCTTCATTGTCATTGCGCAACGATACACTCGAAGACATAATATTTAACACATGCACAGATGAACAGCAACAGACAAAATTAAAGCAATGGACGCATGACGAATTATAGGAAACCCATCAGCTAAAATTTTAGTTCTAATCTTGCTTATTGTGATATGTTCCATAAACATTCTGTATTATTTATCTATTAAATTGCTTTCGATGTGTTAATTTATCAATAATTGATAGTAGTTTAGCTTTACAGAACCATAAATGATCGCCAATTGTTCATGTGACCTTTTTGAAAATTGTTGCCAGCCAGCAGACACTCTAAACCCACATTATATTTGCCAATACAGATTAGCGTATAGTCACAAAATTTCTAGTCCAGATTCCAAATACAATTCCGTTGTAAATTTGTTGCTCCGATTCCGATAGCAGTGTAATCCAGTTCCGCTTTGCACCATGGTATCAGTATTAGCAATTAAAGAATAATAAATAAACATACCAATAGCTTCAAACATTGCTTTGGCAGCGAACGGCGCTGGCACATATATAACAGTTGCGGAAGCGCCAGTGGCTGCCTTAGCCTTGAATTAATATGCACAAAACAACTAACGGATCAAACTAAATGAGTTTCAAGTAGAATCATACAATGTGGTTTGAGCTATTCCTTTGTTCCCTTGTTTTATTTGTTATTTGTTGTTATATTTTCAATTTGAATAAAAAGCGGTGAGTGGAAATATTGTTTAGCGAAGTACAGATGGCGCCTTCGTTCCAATACACTCTTAGTATCATAACTTTACAGAACAGATAAACAAATGATACAAAGATAATACATGACATACTTCAGCAACCGAATTGAAAACCGGAAGGCCTAAATGTGTTGAACCACCTTTGCCTGGAGACACTCCGCCAACCATCTGCGTTCCATATTCGATCGCTTGAGTACTGTGAAAAGTGCCTTGTTTACCAGTGAATCCCTGACATATTACCTTCGTATTCTTATCTATCTTGAGCGCTGGTCGTGTATTGGTGTAACACGATCGACTTGCTGAAATTTAGTAATCTCAAATATACTTAAGTTAAACACACTCTCATGTTTATGCGAAGCATAATATGAACAGATCGGTAAGAATGACCACATAAAAGAATTATCCAGCGGTAATTAACGAACAAAACACTAAGAAACAACTAAGTGGCGTTTAGAACGATAAACAGTCACGCAGCAGCAAACATACACGAAGTTAGCAACCCGCGGTCAAGTAGTCGGAAACAAGAGCGCCCAATAGCAATTGTTGTCATTTCCTAACTTTTAAGTATGTACCTAATATAACACTATAACGAAAATCTAAACGAAACTTTGAATAATCTAGCTTCTAGAAAGGAAATTAAAAAAGTTTACAACCCAACAATTTGAAAAAGAGTGAATACATTTTTCACTCTCGGAAATTTGTAATGATTTCGAAACCGCTCAACTCCGGCTCTTTCAACTGGTTATTCTTGATAAATTCTACCTCGGCCGATACTGTGGTAGTTCGGCATAATTTCGAATAAACTTCTATTATCTCGTGTTTGCGGAAAATTTACTATCCGAATGTAGAATTCCATTTTCGACTAGCTACGTCAATAGAGAAAAACAACTGAGATGGCCATACGGAACATTGTGCTAGCAACAACTCGATTTTTGCAGCTAATTGCCCGAAACAGAACAAATAGATCATCTAGACTCATAATTACTGCGCTAAAGCCGAATTTCTTGGCTCGTTAAAGTTCCAATATTAGAATTGAAAACATTGGCGGTGTTGCAGCGACTTAAAGCGAATTTAATTCGAATATAAGATAGGCAGCTCACTTAAAGTTTAAAAGTCAAAACTTTTGACAAGAGCATTGTTGCAATTCGAGTATCTACCATAGTATCAAATCAGAACTGGAAGCTATAATATATTAGAGTTTGCCACCATTTAGCTTACTGGCAAGCAAAAACTCATTTTGAACCTTAAGTCAAATGTGGACTTAAGTCAAATGTCAACTTAAATCATGTTTCTGTAACCAAGCCAGTATTGATGATACATTCTAAAACAGGTGCCAGAATATATGCAAATTTTGTACGGTCCCACGGCAGGGTGCAACCGGAATTCCGGTTCCGGTAGGGAAATCCGACATTTTTCAGTATCCTGTTCCGGTAAAAAATCCGATATTTTTATTGGAATTTTCCAGTATTTAAAATTTTTCTCGTTCGAAAATTAAAAACCATTTTATATTATTCTAACTTTTATTTTTCGAAAATTGCCTCTAGCGTGTACACTGCAAAAAAAATGAGTCAAATTGACTCTCTCCGAAATAGTCTCTACGGGACTACACAAAATGAAGCAATTGCGACTCCACCAGAGTCAAATTTGACTCAATTCGGCGCGCGTTTGACTCTGGCGGAGTCGAATTTGACTCAGTTTGTGTAGTCCCGTAGAGCCTATTTCGGAGGGAGTCAATTTGACTCACCATTTTTTGCAGTGTATATATTGCCAAAATTTTCAATTTGTGCCATACTATATAATGTACCAAATGTGTCAACTTAATACTTTAATTGTTTCAGGATTTTGGCATTGCAACTGGCCTGTTCACAGCATTAAAGCGATAAAATAGGTTTAAAAATGATTTTTTCGGCAACAAGTATTTTTGTGGATGATCCATGTTTAATGCGCGCGAATACAAAAATTTGTCCAACAGCACAGCAGTGATCTGTGTACAAATCGAATCTGCAACCACCGTGTAGGTAAAATTTTAGACGATATGTAGACACTATCAATTGTCTCGACATTGTCCGAAGGGAGTCGGGACAAAAGGTAAAAAATTAAGCAAAATAAATAAGTGTATAATGTATGTTTTTTTGTTGTTGTTACGTATGTTTACGATGCTATATAAACACAGTGCAGCATTCTCGTAGAGTGTGTTAAAACGACGTCGGGCCTTGCTGAGACCTAGACATTTTTTGCAGTAGCGCGTGCAGTATAACGTGGATATTCCATTATATTTTCCGGTATTTTTTCAACCATTAAGTACTGACTTCTCGCGTATTCACCGAAGTATTTCCAAAGCACTAGCTAAATTCGAACCATTTCACACGGTTCGTTCCAAAAACAAAATTTACCAAAAAACAGTACTTTCTTGATTCTTGTGAACATCTGTTGCTAATAGAGTTTTGCCTATAAGTAGTATACACCCCCCCTTGGGACAGTCGTAAGAGGCTGTCCCTAGGGGGGGTTTTCTTGATGATTTGCAGTTGTACTTTTAGTATTAAAAACACCCACACCCTGACAGAGTATGTTATTATGAGTCTTGATGACTAATACTTGTTAATTTCTTGTTTCAGGTACAAGCATCAAGACGAAAAAAGGTGCTTTACACTTTTTTATATTGTTTGTTCATAATTACTATATAAGTAAATTTTATGTGTTTTTTGTTAGGAGTGTTAAGCAGTGTGTAACCAGCTGTCCGTTTCCCGTAAAAATCGACGTCCGTTTCCGTTATAGAAATAACAGAAATTACGTTCATCCAAAATCTTAAAAATTTCGGAGCATTTGATATATTTCATTGAAATACCCGTGAATTTATGCCAAAATCTTAAAAATTTCGGAGCATTTGGTATATTTCTTTGAAATACCCGTGAATTTATGCACGTTTTCAGTTGTGTTGGAAGAAAAAACATTCGAAACTTTTCCCCATGTATAGAACAGGGCATGAACAGTAGTGTAAGTATATTCCTAAGCCTAAGCGTATGGATGAACCTATTCCTAAACCTAAGCAAAGATTAGTCTAAAGCTTAAACTGACTGTATTGTAGCCTGTTCGGAAAACGATCCGACCCTGTTCTATACATGGGCCGAAACTTTTATACTTCAATATCCGTTTACTCCATGTTTAATATACTTTTATATCCGTTCCCTTTTCGTTTACTCCATGCTTATAATATATGTTTCAGCTAAAGCCTACATGCATAGGTGAAGATCGGTTCGTTTTTCACAGGACTAAGGTTAGACTAATTTTGGTGCAGGTATAGAACAGGAACAGAACGCAGTAGTATAAACATATTCCTAAGCGTAAAGCCTGTGCCTAGGTTAACCAAACAAGTTAGTTTAAAGATTACTCTTATTCTATTACAGCCCCCAGGAAAACGTTTCGACCCTGTTCGGTACATGGACCCTAGTTTTCAGCTTTTTCCTAGTTCTACTTTACCACCTTCGGACCGTGTATAGATCAGTGGAACATAGTTTTCTGAGGGATTGCAATAGAATAAGCTTTCGAATAATATTTATGCTTAGGAATATGTTTATACTAATGTTACGATCCTGTTCTATACATTAGCGCAACCTTCTTACAAAGTTTGGAATCGGATGGCACTTATACTACTATTACAATGCACTAACAAGTGAAATTGGTAGCATTTCAACTCTCTATGGCTCAAAAGCAAGCTAACCCTTTTTTAATAGTCAGAAAAGAATATGAAATGTTTCAGATATTCTCGTTCCGCATAATCAACGAATATTTCATAAATAGATGCTCAAAAAATTTAACACCTAAATTTACGTAGCTACCTTGCTAGCTTGTTGTCGTGTCAGTTTGACACGTATTTTTGCTTAGTTTGTGCTGGTGAGGGTTGGAGTGTTATATATTTCGCTCCGATTGTTACTGCTGGGTTTTTTTTTCTTTTATGAATAAGGTGTAGTTGGGTTTTAGGTTCAAGTACAAAATCGGTGTCTGTTTTCCGTTATAAAAATAATGGAAATTTGTTCTTTTTCGAAAAAACATTTTCATTCTATTATTTTATTGAAATCACATAAAAATTGCGCATTCACCCAAATTTCAAAATATTTTTTCCGTTATCTAGATCACTATCTGTTTCAGCTATTTTTACTATTCGTTTTGCACATCGTTTGGTGCGTCGGAATGTTATCAATTCCGCAGTGTGGTCAGCGGCTCAAGTTATACGGCTTAAAAAACTCTGTAAGTGATACATTCATTGGCCAATGTTACTTTTAGAGGTGTAGAATAGATTAAAGCGTATTCCTAAGCATAAGCTTAAGTCTAAGCGTTGCAAAAAATGTGTTCCTAAGCATAAGCTTATGCAAAAATGTGTTCCTAAGCATAAGCTTATGCAAAAAATTGTAATCTAAAATCTAAATCTACTTGTTTTATAGTCCTACCCGAAACATTTTACGCCTCTTAAAGTAACATGGACCCATTTATTGATATGTTGTTCACTAGCAAGATGGTGATGAATCCAGGAATTAATCGAATCCGAATCAGGGGCCGATACCAAAATTTTAGCAAATACCGATACCGCTTCTCATTTTAAAATTTTGTCGACCCCGAACCCATGCCGACCCGAAAGGGTGCTGATTCCCACTTTAGTATACCCTGTGCTTATAAACAAATACTATACTACATTACATCATTACCTGAAAGCTTAAATCCTAATCACTATAAACGATTATAATTTTATGAGAATGGTTCACTTCAGTTAATTTTTATACACCAACGCAAGAGAACAGTTTCTTGGCCAGACACACTGATATACACCAAGAATTGAAATTGATAGTATTCCAACTGACTGCTACGTGCTAAAATTATCGACGAAGAATCGACAATTTTTATCGGCACATCTCTACTGCAGACATATAAATTATCTATGTCAGGGTTCCACCGAAATTGGCGCAGAAATTCGATTAGTTTCTAGCATGCATAGAAAGACGCAGAAACCACAATTTCTACGGTTTTGTTCGCAACTATAAAGAATAAGTTTAGAAAACATTTACGTATCAAAAATTTAATTAAAACCAGCATCTTTTCACACCTTGTGTTTCGTTTCATCGTTTTTTTGTAGTTAATGAAAACGCAAAGCCAATAACCACGAACAGCATTTTTTACTTTCCATGATATACAATTAAAGTAGCTTAAACAATAGGTACGTACGTATATACCACATGTATAACGTGTCCTGGGTCACAAGATCTTTAAAATAAATTACCATTCTGCAAACTAGAAACGTGTCGATACCCGGAACTTTAAAAATTACGGGAAACAGAACCGCAAAATGAAAAGTCTGATAAGTTAAACTGTTATCTATCTTGAGTTTGTGTTTGAAAAAATTAAATGAACTGAACATGTCTCATGAAGTTGTACGTAATCGTTTATAATGGTTAAAGTCTAAGTCTTCGCATAATGATGTAATGTATATAGTATCCTATTTGTTCTTTTAACATGCTGTAGTGAGGTTGGAATCGGCATCGGCAAATATTCAAAATAAGAATCGACATAAGCAAAAATTTTGATATAGGCACATCCCTTGCCCAAATTTGTCAATATTTTCTAAAATTTTTCTTTTTACAAAATTTTCTTTCCAGAGGAATCAAATTGTCGCGTTTTGCGTACATCTCCTCTAATATTTTTGCTTAGACTTGGCTCAGTTATAAATTTATTTACGTAACACTAAAGTTTAGGCTTAGTGTTAGGAATGAGAATATGCTAAGATTTGCGAAAACATCGCAAACATATGAATGAAATCTCCGGAACCGGAAGGTCAAAAAATGCCAGAACCATAATTCCGGCCGCACCCTGGTTGGGACCACGTTTCAAAAGTTTCACTAAAACTCGACTTCTTTTCAAGCTTGTGTTTCATTTGACCCATTTTTGTATCCATGAACCGTATATTTAATTTTCCGTTATAGTCAATTAAAATTAATTCGGTGTTGCAAACTATTTGCAATTCCTATTCTGGCGAAAAATGTACGTACTTCCCGTTGGAACCCTGAGACAGGTGATTTAAATCCGAATCTGAATTTGAATCTTTGTTGCCAACTTGCTTATGAAATGTTAAGTTCTAATTATTTGCAGCAAATCATAAACCAGGATCAGCTGAAGCAAACTCAGCAGCAGCAACAGTCACAAAAGCAGCAGCAACAACAACAGCAACTACAATTGCAACAACAACAACAGCTGCCTCAACAACAGCAGCAGCAACTACAATTGCAACAACAACAGCTGCAACAACAACAGCAACTACAATTGCAACAACAACAGCAGCAGCAACTACAATTGCAACAACAACAGCTGCCTCAACAACAGCAGCAGCAACTACAATTGCAACAACAACAGCTGCAGCAACAACAGCAACAACAACAGCAGCAGCAACAACAGCAGCCTCGACAACAAAAGCTGCAACAACAGCAACATACTACAACAACAAATGTCGGAGGTGGAAATCGAAAAAGAATCGTGCAAGGTATGCGAGGCAAGGTTTGACGGACGTACGTAAGTATATACCATTATGCTTTTGTTAATGAATTGCAGGGTGCAAAGCGGAACTGGATTATGTAGGATTCGGAATCGGAACAGTATATTTATACATGAGTCAGAACTTGTTTTGAATCATAATTTTAATCGGAATCGGAAATCCGATTGCACCCTGATGACTTATAAAGTAAGGTGGTGTCGAACCCATGATTTAACCGACCTTGAATCCAAACTTACATTCCGGATCCGAATCTTGCTTTCGAAAAAACCTCTTAATTTCTACGATGTATCGATATATATCATTTTTACGATACAGGTACCAATGCTGATTCTTATTCTGAAAATATACCGATACCGATTCCAATTGTAGTACACCCTGATTAAAGAAGAGATAAGATACTACATTAGATCATAACGCAAAGACGTTAAATATCATAAACGATTAAAATTTCATAAGAGTGGTTCATTTTGTATCATAAACGATTAAAATTTTATAAGAGTGGTTCATTTTGATTAGTTTTTTCAAACACAAACGTAGGAGAGATAACAGTTTTTTCTAATGACACCTTCGTATTCATTAAGAAGTTGTACCAATTTTTTGTTTTCAAAGTTGGCATATTTCAGTGCCAATTATTTTTACTTGATGCTGATACGTATTTACACATGTACATACTTTGTATACACAGTTACGGAGCCAATTATAATTGCTCATTGGCTAAATACGTAAATTTTTGTTTTTTGAACTACTTTTAAATTACATAACATTTTGTTTTCAACAAGTTTTGAATATACCTAAATTTTTGTTTTCAACAACTCTCGATTCAATACGTAAATTTTGTTTTTGAAGGTTATTCTTTGAATTTGAATTTCAAATAAATACGTATGTTTTTTTTCGAACTGTCCATTGGATTGACTGTTCTGAATATAGTAAATGTTATTATAGCGAAAATTTTTGTAAAATTTTGTTATACACCTGCATCGTAACTTTTGTTTTGAACACGATTCTCAGCTATAATTCGCTGAATTTAACATCGTGTTCAAAACAAAAGTTACGATGCAGGTGTATAACAAAATTTTACAAAATTTTTGCTATAATAACATTTACTATATTCAGAACAGTCAATCGAATGGACAGTTCGAAAAAACATACGTATTTATTTGAAATTCAAATTCAAAGAATAACCTTCAAAAACAAAATTTACGTATTGAATCGAGAGTTGTTGAAAACAAAAATTTAGGTATATTCAAAAGTTGTTCAAAATAAAATGTTATGTAATTCAAAAGAAGTTCAAAACAAAATTTACGTATTTAATTCAACAGTACGTAGTATAAATTTATCTAAATTTGTTTTTGTTAAACTTAACAGCGTCACATAAAAGTTGATGACGCTGTTCTACAAAGTTTAGATAAAATTTTGGTTGATTGTTGAATTTTTGAATATTACAAATATTAGGGAAATTTTCAGAATTCGTAGTATAGATTCGTTTAAATTTGTTTTGTTAAAATTCAACAACGTTATTAACAAAAACAAATTTAGATAAATCTATACTACGAATTCTGAAAAGTTTTCTAATATTTGTAATATTTAAAAATTCGACACTTAACCAAAATTTTATGTAAACTTTGAATTCTCGAATTGGCTTTAGTTTCAGTTTAATAGTTTAAGTTTCAGTTAGGATACGCAGTTTAAGTTTGAGTTAAGTTTGAGCGAGGCTTTGAATTATCATTTTTTGATTTCATTTTGATGCTTAATTTTTAAAGATGTAGAATAGTGCGCCGCAGCCGTTTAGCCTATGGCTATAGGTGAAAGTTTTGGTTTATTATAAGAATAGTTAATCAACATTGAAACTCAAATTTTTTTAATTATTAGAGTACACACAAAAAATGCACCATCCAGGTTATATAGCACAAAGTAGTTATAGCTCGCTTGGATAAGAGGTAGATGAGTACAATCAAAAAATTTATTTCAGCTTTTTGTTTGTACTCATCTTCCTATTCTTAAATATTTTCGTACGGGTGCAAAGTAATTTATGTTAAACGTCATAAGTCAAATTTGATTAAAAAATTTTCAGTAATTTTTTTAGTCAAATTTTCTGTACCATTTTTCTGTCTTCGTCACTGCTTAAATTTCACTTTGCATCCTAATTTAAAGCTGATCAGCTGCATTTAAAAGTTGTTCAGCTTTAATTATTTTATCACCAATGCAAACGGTGGTAAAATCTTTGCACAACAACCGTTTATTAAACGTGAATCCCAGTTTCTTAACTGAGGTTTGATTAAACAATTCAACATTTTCCTTTGCACGTTTAATCGTAAACGTGTTGAGGTTGAGATGAGCACGAGGGTTGGAAATAAGTGTTCTAAAATTTTCTAAGCTTACAATCTCCTTATTTTCACTTGTTAATGTGAATCCTTTAATTTTGAATACGTTTGTAATTTCATTTTCGTTTATAACTTTGTAACAATAACTCTTAGCTCCAGTACAATAAAATTCAGAAATGAAAGCGTTCGGTCCAAAATCCTCTTCTAATTCATTTTTCAAATCTCCAAGAAAAATCGATTCAGGTAATTCGTTTCCATTAGAGTTGCTCACATAAAATATACTGTCCGTATCCGAATATAACACTTTACTTCCAACCTGAAATGAATACGCAGTCGTTTAGTATAATCAACATTATTGCTGCAGTTATGCTTTTAAATTTTACTATTTAATTAATTTAAATAACTAAGTTAAAGAACTAATTGAAATGTTTACTACATTCAGAATAATGTGTACAAAATAGTTAATTAATATAGGTAGGTATAACTCACTTTTTCCATTAATGATAATAAATGTAATCTAGCATGGGATGTTGTAAAACACGCTATAGGTAAATTAGAAAAAGGTGCTGGAACTTCTGTTTCTTTTTTGAGCTTGTAACTTATAAGCATCATTGTTTGCCCTGCAAAATGTACATCCTCGACTTCATACTTTGGATTCAGTAGAAACTTCGTTAGGTCCTCGTAACTATTAACGTATTTAGCCTTCGCATAATTCAAATTTTGACCAAATTTTCCCCCTAAAATAAAGATTGCTTTTATATAGCTTTCGGTATTGTTCACAATGTAAGATGATAGTGTAATATACAAATTTCTAAGACTTACACAAGCTGTTCAAAGCCAGCTTCGAAATTGATCTAATTCCCGGATTTTTGATCATGTTATTAGGATTAAGTTCAATTCGTTCGACAAGATTCCATTGTTTTATAAAGTCGTGCTTAGCAGTAGCTGACTTGCAATTTGACGGAAAGCCTGATGCTTCGGTTTTCAGTTTCAAATAGTTATTAATATAGCCTCGGAAAACATCTTTTGAATGCTCTTCAAAGTGCCAAATTTCGTAAACTTCGATCAATTTGTACCCTCTGATTAAAGCATAATTAATTTCGAAGTGAGTCCATGCACCTTTAAGACACCTTTCACCATCATCGTGCGTACAAGGTTTAACCATAGCTTCCCGAGCACACCGATGACATAGTGGAAATATTAACTTGCCTTTGTTATCTGAATATGGAAGAACTCCAAAAATTGCTGTCTCGGGCGGAAGCATTTTACACTGAATTAATCCAAAATATTTATTGATATTTCCAAAATTTTCGGTGATAATTTTTGGAAATTTTATAGGCATTTCTTTATTCTTGAGGATATATGGATACAACGAATTGACATCTTTGTAAAATATTTTTTCGCCAGGTTTCACGCAATAAGCTGCAACCATTGTGCTTACCCTACCGCCTCTAAGACAGCTTCTAATCTCAAGCACTTCCCTGTCAAGGCTAAAGTTTTCTAAAAAATTTTGTATTGCAGAATTTTTTCGAACAAATTCTTCCCACTCGTGTGACCATATTGTTTTAACAGTGAACCCTGTAT
>JASANG010000178.1:0-15287 GCA_030248215.1 Enoplolaimus lenunculus
CGATGAGCCGCTGTAAGGCACTACTGTAGTGACCCGAATAAGAGGAGGAGATAATAAAGGGGATCCCCTTTTGAGTCCCAGTCAATAGTAGTCCCCATTACTAATAAGTGTCCGTAAGCGGATAGAGTCCATACACCCTAATTAGTCCATAAATGTTTATTATCCCTAATTGTCGTGCATAATTGACTTCAGGACCAAATAAAGTTTGTTCGAAACTTTAAAGAATACTTAAGATGCTTAGTATAACCTTGCATTAATTTCTTCACGCTCTACCGTTTTCTTAAAGTGAATAAATCAGAACTCATATTAAGATCCGCCTCAAGATTACAGGTGTTGGTCCTACATTGGCAAAAACGGCGGCTGGCAAGATTTGTCACTTGGCTCAGGTTGTGAGTACAAAGGTATTGCGATCCACGAAGTGATGCACGCGCTTGGCTTCAAACACGAACAGGCTCGTATCGACCGGGATGATTACATTGAAGTTTTGTGGCACAACATCCAAGGCGGTGAGTGAAAAAATATAAACAGCAGTTTTTTAAGCGTCAGAATCAAAACAGTGACCAGAGTTATTAGTCTATGAATAGAATCCATTTTTCAAATTGGCCTAATTCGATGATACCTCGACAAAAATTCAAAGGTTACGCTGACGCTGAAACTTGTTTAAAGTTTGATCAATATCTACTAATTGCATCTATGATGTATTAATTTAATACAAGTTTAGCTAATATATATAGTTTGCAAGTTTCGCACATACTTCTATACAAAATTTAGGACTCAGAGATCAGTTTGAAAAAGCAGATCCAGCCCGATGGATGGACATAAATAATTACGATTACGGAAGGTATAGTGTTTGTAATCCAAAAACTGCGAAACCGTCATGTTGTAACCCCGTCGAAGTTAGGCCGAAAGCGAATTATACGTAGTGTCGGGTAATTTGTGTAGTTTTGTCCAACTCAAGATTATATAAATTCAAATCTGGTTTCAATTAATTTTTTGGCTTAATTTGTGAAAACAAATAATTGTGTTAATACTACATATAATCCAGATCTTGTTTTTGTACTCAAGCTTGACTTTAAGCTCGACTCGGTTTTTTACATAAATACTGCTGTCTGCTGCATATGCGGCTTGATTTCAGTAAAACTTTTGAAATCGTTGAATTCGACCGCTGTTTTATATCTAAAATTCAGCAACGTTGATACTGAATCACTGAGCCAAAAACAACACAGCTTTTGCCATGAGCATTCACAATCAGCAATATGGTGGAAAGTTTTCGAAGATCGAGCGTTTGATTCCTTTACCGAAATTTAACGTAACAAATTATGCCATTAAAAACGTGTCGACAATAACGGTGAATCATCTTCTCTTCATCCCTCGGCATAAAATCTATACAAAATTTAATCAGGAGGGTGTCTAAACTATTAGCTGCGTAGTGCAAATCATTGAAAGTGCAAGGTTTTACATGGCAAATCTGTGTCTGTACAACGTATAATTTTAGCGTTATGCATTATGGGCCGTTGACATTCTCTGCAAATCGCCAACCAACCATGAGGGCAAAACAAAGCGGGTGAGTCTAGGCTATATTGATAGAAGTGTAAACAACCTGCAGGCCGGCGGCTTCAAGCACTGAATGTGTTTAAACTAGCGTTGCATTTTTGGGTCCATGTAAAGATCAGGGGCGGAACGTTTCTCTGTGGGACTGTAATAGAGCAAACTTAAGCTTTAGACTATTTTTTGCTTAGCTTAGGCTTAAGTTTAGGCTTAGGCTTAGAAATATGCTCGTTCTTACGCTTAGGCTTACGCTTAGGCTTAGGCTTCGGCTTAGGAATATGCTTATAATACTAATCCGCCCGTGTTCATTACATTGGCCCATTTTTGGCACGATTCCTAAGTATACTTTGTTTCGTGTTCTTAGATTAAAAATTTGTTCACATTGCCGAAGCCGCAATGTGCAGACAACTGCACGGAGTGGCCCACGAGCAAATTTCCAGTGAACGGCATTCATTCAATTTCTACTTAACAGCAATGAACTGGAATAAGTTTTAAGTATTTTGCCCAGAGCAAACGAAAGCAAAAACTATTTCTATGAAAAGCGCTAAAACATACATTACTAAGAGGGTGCAACTGGAGACAAAAAACCGCCACCGCTGGTCAATAAATTTTGCCGCGGCCTGAGCTGAAGTCGGAGTTGAAGCAAACCGAAATTGCTGAAACCTCCAAAAAATGCTACTGGATCCGGAAAAGAATGTCGATATTCTTTCCATAACCGGACGCCGATCTCCGCTTTTACTACGCTTTTACTACCCTGACACTTACTATTAACCAATAACCTATTAAATTGCGTTGGCATTTTTTAGCGTCGAATTTGGCCAAAGACAAGGGTTCAGTGTGTACGATATCGGCAAAATCAACACTTACTACAACTGTGAAGGTCTCACTCCACCACCTACACCGCCAACCACACCGCCGCCGCCAACTACAACCACGTTGCCTCCTTGTCCAACATCAAATGTGCCAGTAACAGTAACACAAAAACGTAAGTTTTACAAATTTTTCACAAGAAATTGAACAAATTGTACAAATATTATGCCGAAATAAATACAGTCCTATTCACGCGTGCAAATTTTTGCAGCGACAACTCGCAGCTGCAACTTGCACGAGTTTCTTGAAACTGCAAGTATTTGAAAAGAAACACCATTTTCATTCTGAATCTTGACAACGCATTACATTTCATAGCGTGAATTGCAATGATTAATTTGCAGCTGTAAAAACTTTAAAGCTGTTTTGTGACGACACTTGCGCGTACAAGTTGCATTTGCAAGTTTTTGCTGCAAAAACGTGCACGTGTAAATAGGGCTCAACGCTATAGCAGCCACAGTTGCACTAACATGCAGCTGTCCTAGTCGCTGTTGATTTAAACACTTCTCGAACTTTAAACAAAACTTAGAAGGCAATTTAGACTACAAGTCGTACCTATATATGCGAATTCCTTTGTAGAACGTTTTTTAAGTACTTTATGCCCTTGTACGTTGCCCAGAATACTTACGTATGCAAGGCGTTCCAGCTTTACTGATATTCAGTGATTTACGCTGAAAACTGATCAGATTACGAGTGAAATTATTTCCAAACTTTAACTTTTGACTTACTAAACTTTGTCAAACGCTTGGCTGTGCGAGAAAAAAGTTATACCATTTTCTTCACTTTATAAGGAACCTCCATTTCATCGTGTTTCGACAAAAAAGTTGCCTGCAAATTTCGGTTTTTCAAATTGTCAAATACACATTGTTTTGTAGTATTAACATTCAAACTGTATTTATATGACGTATAAAGCCATCTATTTTTTGGCTTTAGTGGTTCCTTTATTCTCGCTTGTATTAAAACCCTCAACCGCTCCTATAAAAGCTCAGCTTCCGCAAGAGAGCAGGGTACAACCGGAGCTCTGCCTTCGGCTCCGGCAGAAAATCGGCCTCCAGCTCCGACTCCGATAGAATTTTTCGGCAATTTCGGTAGTAAAATTTTTTATAATTTTGCAAAATTTCTCTGTTCAGCGCGTTTCGTTTTACTTTTGTCACAATTTTCAGCAAAGAATTGACGAAATTTTGCACAAAAATTAGCGTAAAAACCAAACTTTTACAACCTCATTTCGCCTAATCTCCAACTCCGGCTCCGGCAAGTTTTGGTGATTTCCGGCTTCGGTATTTTTAACCTCCGGTTGCACCCTGCAAGAGGTATATACTCGTTTCTTTTGTGTATATGTATTGTTTACATCTTGATTTTCAGCATGTGGAAATTACTGGGGACCAAAATGGTGTGCAGATCGAATTGCTTTAGAGCCAACATTTTGTACTTATCGCGTCGAAGATGGATATTCGGATGGATGCGAAAAAGCTTGTGGGCGTTGCAATTAATTCTGTTTATAGTAAGTTGAAACTGTTGTATTTCTTCAGGAGAGTTTGAGAAACTAGGCGAAATAAGATTTAAAAATGCTTTGAATGGACAAAATAAATATGTATTATATATACACAAAGCGGAGCTGTCAATATCTGCATTACTTGAAAATAGTTTTGTAAAAGAATTGTACTCTGCGAAAAATGGTGAGTCAAATTGACTCTTTCCGAAATAGGCTTTTCGGGACTACACAAACTGAGTCAATTTGACTCTGCCAGAGTCAAATTCGACTCACTGAATCGCACGTTTGACTCTACCGGAGTCGAGTTTCACTCAGTTCGTGTGGCCCGAAAATAGTCAATTTTGCCTCACCATTTTTTGCAGTGTACTGTAAGTAGATTATGTAAAATATATACTAGTGCAACCGGAATTCCGGTAGGGAAATCCGGTATTTTTCACTATCCGGTTCCGGTAATAAATCCGGTATTTTTTCACCGGAATTTTCCGGTATTTTCGGTATTGAATATTTTTTTCGTTCGAAAATTTAAGAAAAATTGGCGTATTATATTCTAACTTATTTATCTAAAATTGTCCGAGCGTGTATAGCCAAAATTTTCAATTTGTGCCATACTGCATAATATATCATTGTTTCCACCTGCTGCATTTGTTTCAGGATTTTGACCCGCCTAAAATGAATTTTTCGGTGACAAATATTTTTTATTTTCCGGTTCCGGCTCCGGTATTTTTATAACTTTCCGGTTCCAGTTCCGGTATTTTATAATTAAGGTTGCACACTGGGTATAATATCGTGAAAAGCTTTTTCGAGCGAGCGTCAAAATGTTTTTGACCTCTTTGAAATCTCTTGTGTTACCCTAAAGCTTGGTAAAAATGGTTTGTTTTTCATATGCCTCCTGCAATTTAAAGACGGGATATATATTTCTTATTCTTTCTTTGTATACATTACTATAGGAATCCATTTTCGTTTTCACCATTCGTTGCACCCTGGCTAAAATTATCTACTTTATGTGTTCTACGCAAAATTATCTTGCATGTATTTGTTTTCAGAGTCACTGCAAACGACAGCTCGACTGCAGTTGTAATATCAGATTTCACCAATGTTATAATATCATGTGAAATATATGAGTTATATTTTGTAATCAAACGTTTTATATTCTTCTTCTGCAATGTTTTGTTGTACCATCATACATATTTTAATATATATGTCATATTGTCACCGGGGGTTTGTACTTTTTATTCTGTATTTAATGTAATAAATGCAAGAATCTTCGAAAATCTATCAGCATATTTAAATTCCATTTTATCTCTCGCAGAATACCGAATACCTGAAGCGGGGCCTACGACACAGTAAAACGACGTTAAAGCATACACAGTATAGACCGGAAACAGTGAAAAGCAGGATGTAGAACCGATAGTAAAATGAGTGAAACGGATATTGAAGTATGAACATTTCAAAGATGTTTTATGACTTTCTGCCAATACAAATAGTGAGGCATGCAAATATTCACCTGGGTTTCTAAAACGTATAAAAATAGCAAACGAGCGCAAAACTTTTTAAGGTTTTGGACGAATTTTTGTCATTTATATTTTATCTCAAACAAAGTGCACATGTCTCAAAGTGTAAACGCCAAACGGATATAGTAAAAAAAATTGAAAGGTTGTTTATTTTTCTGTCAACACAAATGAGGCGTGTAAACGTTCACAGGGCTTTCTAAAATGGTTAAATTCCGTAATTTTTATTTCATTTCGAACAATTGCAGCAAATCTGCAATGAAAATTTGCCAGTAATTCACAATTAAAATAATGTTGAGCGTAAAAGATAACAGAATTTCCATTGCTTCTATAACGGAAACGAACACCGATTTTTTTTACCGAAACCGATATCTGGTTTACACCATAGCGCATATCTGTCATAAAAATCGCACAATTTGCGTAATTCACCACTAATTGAGCATGAAAACAAAATATCCGGTATTTCAGCAATTGAAACAGACATACTGTATTGACCCGCATAAGAAGGGGTCCCCATTTTGAGTAATCCCAAATAAGGATCCGTAAGCGGATAGTCCCTAAACCCTAATTAGAGTCCATCTATGTTAACCCTAATTATAGCACATAAATGACTTTAGGACCAAATAATTTCAGTTCGAAATTTTAAAGCGTACGTAAATTTTGAAAGTACATTCCTTAGCCTTGTATTATCGCTCAAACTACTGACACAAGTCAAAACGTTTGATTCAACGGATAATTGCAGTACCGGATATATATCAGTAACGAAGGGCGGCGGAGCGTGTGTTAAAAATAAATAATAGTCCGTTAATCGGATGACAAGGGGGGTACCCTCTGGAGAGGCCAAATAAATATCAGTCCCCCTCTTATTCGGGTCACCACAGAAGATATTTACAGGAAACGGATACCTCGGAAATCGGGGATTGAAAAGCAAGCTAAAACCGGATTTTCCCCGTGATTTTTTTAAATGAAAGTTTAACACTTTTACTTTTTGCAGTTTAAAATAGCAAATTCTACACAAATTTTATTAACCAATTTTGATCAACATCCTGCTTCACTTCCGGCTTCATAAAAGTTGGCTTTCGGCTTCGATTGCACCATGAAAAACACGTACTTCCATCCTCAATCCAGCTCAGACTAGTTTGACTACATAAAAATTCAAGTTACAAAAAGTAGTCAAGTTTAAGTTAAAACTAGCACTTTGTGCTTATGCTCTGCACACTGCTCGAACGTAGACATTTAAAGGAAGCGCGCGTTAAGCTTCTCGAAATGACATGCTTTGGATAACGTTATACATGAGCAATCAAATTCGAAAGGTTTGATGCATGTTTTTTTCAAGCCATTAGACCTTTCATAAAATTGAAGCACAGCATATGAAGCTACATCATCTGACCATTGCTATTCGCTACAACTAGCAACAAAAACAACAATGTTTACTACAAGAATGAAATGAACAACAATCGGATCTCATCACACTCAAGTACGACTACCATAAAACTCCTCGAACGTAGTCATAATCGTAAACGTTTGCTTTTCTAGAAGCATGTCATAAGCTCCTAACTCTTGTTTTTAGACCATTTTTTGTTTAGGATTAGTAGTTCAGTGAAAGATCAGGGGCTGACCGTATTTCCGCTGGACTGCAATAGAACAGACTCAAATTTTAGACTATTTTGTTTGTTTAATTTTACGCTATCATGTTTACTTTCCGGTTTACAAATTTGCTTATACTATTCTGTTAAAGCCCACTTCTACACTTGGCCATCTTAGGCTTAGCTATAGGCTTTTTCATACGCTTAGTCTTTGTCGCTTGGGCTCAAGTATAGAACAGGGCCGGATCGTTTTATGGAGGGGCTATAATAGAGTCAGTTTAAGTTTTAGATTAATTTTCTTGCTTAGGCTTAGGAATGGGCTCATCCATACGCTTAGGCTTAGGAATGGGCTCATTCATACGCTTAGGCTTATTGTTAGGCTTAGGAATATGCTTATACTACTGTTCCGGCCCTGTTCTATACATGGGCCGACGCTTGGAACATGTTTATAGTACTAACGGTTCTGATCTTGACGTTGGTCGCAGCGTTTAACAGTACCACGCATATGAGCAATACAAAATCTCAACAAGACGTGAGACACAAATTGGGGTCTCAATTATTGTTAAGTTAAATCATCGAAAGCAACTTAATAGATAAATAATACAGAATTTTTATGCAGCGTATCACAAGAAAAATTTCAAATTTCTGACTCCGATTGATTGTGCAATCGGAATCGGAACTCGTTTTGAATCGGAATTCTAATCGGAATAGGAATTCCGGTTGCACCCTGCAGTAAAGATGGATGTTTCTCGAGCCCGTTACATACATAGATCATATATTCATCAGAAACGAAATGTTATCACTTACAACGATAACGAAAGCCGGTCCATGTTAACTACAAGGACCGGTACACAAAACCTAGATCTAAACGGAAAATATAAGCCTAATCGTAAACGTACGTTCACCAATTTATCTCCCATCTTCCTGCCTCTCAATGGACGGGTATCTATTAACATGGGCCCGAAGGGCAATGTTACACTGGCGACCTACTGATATTGTGAATAAACCATTAGCATGAAGACTACTGCTTGAGGAAAAGAAAACCATCAATTTTTAACCACGCACCTAATTACAAGATAAATTTTTTGGTTTACTGCCTTCTAATAATTGTGATACCTCCTTATCGACAGCTTCATAAGGTACTCCGAGAAATTGGTCAGCAATTCTTCCTGCTTCTCTTAACCCCGATAGTAAAGCACCGTGTACGGTAGCCGGGTAGTTCCTGCACGTATGCTCGCCAGCAAAAAATAATTTGGGGTCATGACCCCGACTAGTTGACTCTGGTCCTGAAGGAGTCGCAGCCACTGGCGCAGCAAGGAGATCATAATCGGACCCGTTCGCTTGTTTGGCGACATAGCTATACGAACCACGAGACCATGGATCTTTCCGCCACGCCGTGATTGCAAAATCTTCTACAGTGTACGGTACCGAATTTCCAAACAGTCGCTTTAATGTTGCGAGAGCTTTACCTAAATTAGTAAACTGCATAATGTTGAAATAAATCTAATCTAATAATATCACCTTATAAAAACTTATACCGGAACAAAACAACATTGCGCGCAAAATTTAAATAGCTGAAATACTCCCAAAGTAAATACATATATCCATATTTATCATGGATTTGCCGTAGTTTTTCACATTCATGCATTTTGTAACAGGAAACTATCAAGTTTACGCAAATCCACCGAACAGTCAAGCTTACATTGCGAAATTACTTTAATGTAGTTTTCTTAATTTCCGAAATTTACCAGCCCAAAATTGTGCCTAAATGTCTCGAAAATAGGAATAGCCACAATCACACATAACAGCACGTATAGAACATAATACTGCAATCACACAAAATTCACTCACCAATGACAACATCATCCGGCAATGCCTCTATATCTTCTGCGGCTTCTCCGGCCACCAAACCAACCAGCACCGGACCTTTCATTGGGTCAGGTGCTAGGCTCCAAAACTGAAAGAATTCGCCGCGACTTTCAGAAGATTGTGGCACGTGGCCAAAAATGTTTACTTTCGCGTCCCAAAATACACGATCAAAACACAATGCAACTTTGTTCAAATTTCCGAATCCAAGTCGTTTGATTGCATCGATTTTCCACGCCGGAAGCGCTGGTGTGAATTTGATAATCCCTTCTGCTTTCTTAAAATTTTTAATTTAAACAATTATAATACAACACCAAGCTTTTTAGTAAAAATCGATCAGGACAAACCTCGGCCATGCAGTTCGGAAATAGATACGTACAGCAAAATAACCTTAGCGGCGTTAAAATTATATGGAGAAAGCGGTTAACTGAGAACTGCAGCAGTGAGTGCTCACGATGGATCAGACAGGTAAAAAGAGTTCTCACAAACCCTCTTAAAGGAAGCCAGCAAATTTAGTATTTACAGTATAATTACCACGGTTTTAAACTCAAGAGCAGTGCAGTGTCGGCCAACAAATAACTGCGCTAATGTGGCTGCTCCGATCTATAAAATTATCCATTGCCATCTCAATTTACTCAATATTTCAATAGCAAGAATAAGTTTAATATCCTAACTTTTCCAACAGACACAATAGACCACACTGCAGTATCCTAATGTGAACAGAAAGTATATCTAACCTTCGCTAAACGAGGAGACACATCAATTGAAGTCTTTAGTACGCCAAGTGGTACCGTACACAACACCACATCAGCGTCAAAATAATCAAGTTCACAACCATCTTTGTTGTCTTTTAGTGGATTACAGAACGAGCACTGGATGCCAGATTCGATATGTCTAATCTGAAAAAGCAAATACAGTTGGTAATGAAAATTCCTGAAATTACGGTAGCCAAAATTGTGATAATTGAACTTTTTTCATATTAATATGTTGTGGAACAAATGGCTACAAGTCATGCATTCATGTAGCAGGGTACAACCGGAGGTCTGCCTCTCGCTCCGGCAAAAATCGGCCTCCGGCTCCGGCAGAATGTTTGCCGGAGGTTCCGGCAATTTCGGTTGTAAATTTTTTCATAATTTTGCAAAATTTATCTGTTTAGCGCGTATCGTTTTACTTTTGTCACAAATTTCAGGAAAGAATTTCCGAAATTTCGCCATGAAATAAGCGTAAAACCAAACAACTTAACAACATATTGCAGATATTTACTAAAATTAACTAATTAACCATCATTTTTACTGCCTAATTTCGCCTCACCTCCGGCTCCGGCAAGTTTTGTTAACCTCCGGCTCCGGCATTTTTCACCTCCGGTTGCATTCTGTCATGTAGGTACTGATATCAGCGCGCTATACTAAAGTTTAGCTGACATCCTACCCCGTCGTATATACTACAATTCTTTAGTGAAATAGTGCCCTCTTACATCCGAGCTTTCTCCACGCGTCCCATCGCAAAAAATCACACCATTTTGAATTCTCAAATTTTCGCCAGGTTTAACGACTCGCATCAATTGCGGGTCGGCGCAGTCTGCCAGCATCCGAAACCTCTGCGTCTATATATTAGACATGAATCCTCCAGTCGCCTGCAGTTTAGAATACCCTCCTGGCCCATTAAAACCCACCTCCTTGACAGCGTGATTAAACCGTATCTTTAGTCCTTCAGCGAGATGATTCGGAACAAACGCATATCCACCGGCGACCGACAAATGCGCTCCTTCGAGCTCGTTTTCGTCGTCTTGATCCCAATGTCTGAGCGACAGTCTGTCCACCCGTGTCGCATTGGCGTACTCAAGATTCGCCAAATGCCAGTCAAACACGCGGCGATCATCTGCACTTAAATACACCATTGCCGGCTCTGAGGCGTTGAGTTCATGCAAAGCATCAATGATTTCGGTTTGAAACTGCTGAAGTCGTTCGTAATCTTTGATTGCAACTTCAAGATCACGACGTGCACTGCGCCGCTCGAACTCACGTACTATTCCGACAGAACCCTGAAGTATTTGGTACAGGGTTTTAACAAAGAAAACGAGCGAAAACTTGCATTAAGCTATTTCAATTCTTACAAAATTGTACGAGTTCAAAGATATTGTTTTACTGTTGAGCAGATAGATAAAAGGATTCTGCAAAGGCAATTTATATTAATATATTATACACATTGGTTAAAGCCCAATACGAACGTGAAAGGATGCAAAAACTCGCATTTGAGATTTTCGAATCCAGAGCTTTGCAACGAGAATTCGGTACGCGGCCTGAGAATCTGAGTGAATAAACGCACAAACATCAGTTAACTTAAGCAGTTTGGCCAACAAAAAGCCACCATACAATTAACAAAATTACCGAAATTTCCATGTTGCTATTCGAAATTTTTTGGTACAGTTCGTGCTGCTTTATAATAGCTTCACGCAGACGTATAATGCGATTTTGATTCTTTTTCATTTTTTCTTGTAATTCAGTCATAGTTTTCCAGTACTCAATTTGTTTTTCACGAACCTGTTAGTTAAAAATAGAAATAAAGGTTGCAATATATTTGTTTTTGTACAGCTGAAAATATAAGAACAGGTGTAAACACAGAGATCATGAAATTGCACGTTATGACATATGGCAGTTTTAGTACCTCAAAACGAGCTCCTACTTTTACTTTAATAAAGCTGTACACGTGAGAAACAAATTTTGAGCAATTTTAGACACAACCACCACTACTCAGCAAAAAGTCATTTTTATAAAATAATAAAGCATGCGAAACGCATATATTGTTGATAGATGCTGGCTGGGTTTGAGAAATCTTTCTTAAATATTTACTTAAGCTTTGGCTTCTATACACCCATAATTCATACGTAGTACCTGTTTCTCTTGCAATTTAACCACTAGTTCAATTGCGTCACCTAGCGACATATTCCGCTGTGCGCTTTCAGATAGCTGCATTGAATTCGCCATATACGCACATGCCTCGAGGACTTTATTGAACTGTCTCTCAATATGCTCGTCACGTTTTTGCGGCACAGTAACACCGTTCTTTTCAAACAGTGGACATTGACTACGAATACGAACCAATTCCATTGGAATTTGCCGTGCAATAACCGACAAAGGATTCGAACCGAGACCGAAACAATAAATATACATAAAATAAATAAGTAAAAGTTACAAAAATATGTTATATATTTCGTAAGCAACTACTAAATTGGCGTCTCGTTTCTAAAAAGTTACATTAGTCGGATCAACACTCAAAACCACTGAAAAGGATAGTTATGTCCCAAAAATAACACTGCTCATTTTTTATCAGGTTTTCCAGCGGATTGTTACACAAAAAGATTGTGAACGTACACGGACATATGCAAACATTTATAGCACATAAATACAGAAAAAATATGTAAAAGTAAGTCAATCAGTTCCATGGCACTTAGCATAAATACAAAATAATGGTTTCCATTTTTGAAGTTTTTGAAAAAACAGCCAGCAAGTTAAAATACCGGAACAGGATGTCGATTTTTGCCGGAGCGGAATATCCGGTCGCACCATAGTGCCTAGGTCCCTTCTTGACATAAAGTGGAATGCGCATCTTCTTGTCGCACTAACACAAAACCGGCTTTCTTTGTTTTCTACCAAAAGTGAAGCATTTCCGAAATCGGTGACTTAACAAAGTATATTATTCAAGCCAAACTTAAGTACGTAAGGGTTTAGAAAGCTACGTTTGGTAGCTCAGAATGTCTGACCGATTGATATATACATTAAAATTTACCAGTAATGACAGCTGCACCCAAATCTGCTGTGTATGACCCTTTCTTAAATGTGCATATGCGACCACCAACACGCGCTTTGAAGTTTTTGAAAAAACATCCAGCAAGTTAAAATACCGGAACAGGATGTCGATTTTTGCCGGAGCGGAATATCCGGTCGCACCATAGTGCCTAGGTCCCTTCTTGACATAAAGTGGAATACGCATCTTCTTGTCGCACTAACACAAAACCGGCTTTCTTTGTTTTCTACCAAAAGTGAAGCATTTCCGAAATCGGTGAAATAAAAAAAATTATTCAAGCCAAACTTAAGTACGTAAGGGTTCAGAAAGCTACGTTTGGTAGCTCAGAATAGCTGACCGATTGATATATACATTAAAATTTACCAGTAATGACCGCTGCACCCAAATCTGCTGTGTATGACCCTTTCTTAAATGTGCATATGCGACCACCAACACGCGCACGAGCTTCGAACAGAGTGACATCGAAATTATCTCCAAAACTCTGCAATTGTCGCGCAGCAATCAGACCCGATATGCCAGCACCGATAACGGCAACTTTAATCTGAAATGACGTTTTTGATCAATGGCAAGTAACTGACACACTCACATTTTCCTTACATATCTTTAAACAGCGTGCAACCGGCACTAAAAATATGGAAACCGAGAAAATCTGAAATGAATTTATTAACATGTTTGTTAACTTACAACGTTTCACTTCCCTTAATAAAAGCATTAATAATTGAAACAATGCAATGATTTACAAAAACAATTTTGCTTATATGTCATTGTCGGTTTTAAATGAATTTCTAGTACTTTACAGTTTGAGTTTCTCGGCTTCAACGTGATAACACCACAACAGTGACGTGGTTAAACATTTATGTATACCAGGGTGAGATTGGATATTTGGTTTACTATCAGGTAAAAACCACTATCTGGTTCCTGCCTCTAGTAACATGAGGTGAAATTCTCGGAAAACAAAGACATTTTGATCCACCTGAATTTTTTGACAAGTTTAACTTCTTAACAGGTGGGTCAAATGATACGATTTGGTTTCATTTTACTCCTCCGTTCATGGCGAAAAATTGTCATTCCGTTCTAACTTCTCTGTTTAAATAGTTTTAGCACCGTACTGTTTTCTAAAGTTTTGTTAAATAAACTGAATGCAGTTTACGTGATAACTACGGGATCACTGACTCGTTAACGACGCACAATACCTTAAAATGTGGGAAAGTGTGCTCTAAATCGTTGAAACAGAAACACCAATAACCGTACGGGGGAAATAAACATATCGCGTTTTCTGCATAATATCTTCTCACATCCACATATATATTTAAAACCAGTCGTAGTGGGGCTACATGTATTGAGCAAAGTTCGAACCGCACTTAAGCAATTAAGCTAATATGCAAATTAGTTATTAGTTAACGATGCATTCATCGGTTTGCAGGTTTGTACACAATTTAGTCATATTCTTCGCACCCAAAAACCCTTCACTAACCCTAATAATTAGCGAAATAATTTAAAAAGTCATTATTTAGGCTTATCAATTAACCAAATATGCAGGTTAGCTATTAGCTAACTATTCGATTATCGGTTTTGAAGGTTTGTTGACAATTTATTCAGATTCCTCGCACTCAAAAATTCTTTTTTGCTGAAATTAGATTTCTTGTAACCCTAATAATTAGTGAAATATTGTAAAACCGCCTAATTTAGACTTATTGAACGAAGCGATACTCCTTTTAGCAAAGAGTTACATTTTGTGCTCGGAAGTGGAAAAGTGGATGTCCGTCTGTCCTACCGAAAAGAATTAAGGGAACGAACGGATTTGGATAATTTTTTTTGTTGTAAAGCTCTTTATCCTGGGGTGTTAACCTCGCAGTGTGGTCTAAATTTTTAGGCCGTTTGTTAGCTACAGGGTAATTTACATAATGGTTAAGCCTAAATTAACGCTTTTAAATGTATTTCACGTAATTTAAAAGAACATATTTTCAACATTTTTGATGAAATTCATTCGCGTTTTAAAGGGTTTTTGGGTGCGATCAATTGGAATTATTGTCTGTAAACCTTAAACCGACAATTAAGTTGTTAGCTAATACCTAATTATGTCCTTGAGCTTCACTCAATACATGTAGTCCTACTAATTTATTGGTAATTAATCTTTGTATCTGCAAATTAGCTATCAAAAAAACAATCCAATTATCGGTTTTGAAGGTTTATAGACAAATTATTCAGATTCTCGCAACCCAAACGCTTTTTATTGCTGAAATTAGATTGCTTGTAACCATAATAATTAGTGAGATACTATAAAGTCCTAATTTAGGCTTCAATTATGTTAAAATATGCAAATTAGCTATCAATTAACACGGGTTGTGGACGTTTGTAAACAATTCAGTCAGATTTCTCGTACCCCAAAACTCTTTAGTACTGAAATTAGACTGCTTGTAACCGTAATACTTGTTAAAATAGAGTAAAGTTGTAAATTAAGGTTAACCACTTATGCAATTTTTTAGCCGCTAGCAAATAAACGGTTTGAAATTTTTAAAACCCTAATGCGAGGTTAACACCCCAGGATAATACGTACTCTTCAAACAAAAAAGTTTAGGAAAATCGGTTAATCGCTTCTTGAGATTCTTCTGGACC
>JASANG010003856.1:0-15301 GCA_030248215.1 Enoplolaimus lenunculus
CTGGGTTAATAAACATGGCATAATCCAGTAATGGTCCGGTTCCCAAACCTAAAATATTTTCAGACGTTAAGGCTGGCAGTTGAAAGTACGTTGTCCAAGTCTTAAATTTCAGCTAACTTCGACGCCACTTTATTCTGAGTATCGGTTATAATTTCCAACCTTTGTTTCTTTGCTGAGCCTCTTCAATAAAATATCAAAGCAAACCCGTAAGGTTCAACAAGGTAGTAAGGACACCTTGAAAATGATGCTTTTTATGTGTTGGAATTGCAAACTTATCTGAGGCTGAGACTTTAAGCTTCCAGCTCATTCTACGGTTTTGATCAAGGCGGACCATCTCTGATCGCCGCCAATGCATATACGATGCGCCAGGGTTCCAACAAGAACTACATTTTGCCGAAACAGGAATTAAACTTTTGTGCCAGAACAGGAATCGGAATTTGAAATAATTTTAACACCGAAATACTGTTACTTCTTAATAAGCCCCTTAAAATGTGTCTTAACCGAGTTTTTAACGATTTCATTTTCGTTTTCATCGCTCGTACAAAATCACTCTACATAATTTTTTAATGTTTATTTTTGGCGTAGTGTTTCATTAGCAGCCGTGCATTTAATGTGTGCTTTAGAAGTCGATTAGGCGCCTCGTTTTCAAACCTTAATTTTGGCACATATATAAAACCAATTGCCGTCTGTATTTCATATCAAAAATGGCATCGTTGTACAACAAACTTTAGAATGTGACGACAGTTCCTGATGGAACCCTGTTGTTTTTGCTCGGGGGGAAACCGAATGGACGGGAAAACTTTTAGCATAGTGTGACATTATAAATGCGGATGACCCATAATTTTCTAAATGATGCCTTATTCGCTCTCTGTGTTGGTAGGCGAAATGCTGAAGTACATTCGGGCCAACGCTGTGCTCTAAGGAAAATTTTTTTAGTGATTGTTTATCGCGTTTTCACCTTTTTGGGCTCTGTTTGCAAACCACCGTGACTGAAGAAAAGCAAGACCGAGACCAGCCAAATCCCGAGACTTAGCGAGACCGCCCATCCCTAACGACCGGATATCTGGTTCCGGTTTAAGATTTAGCAAAAACAAAAACCGATCATCTAAACGGAAATTTCTTACGGAAACTAGCAATTTAATATACTAGTTCAAATCGTTCGTTAACAAGAATTTTTATTATTTAAAATCGTTTGTTCAAGAATATTTATTATTTTTTCAGCATCTTGGCAAGTATCGGGATTTGGCAGGTCTCGGTCTCACTTTTTGTCAGTCTCGGCAAACCGAGACCAAAGGGGGGGGGGAAAGCGATAAACAATCACAATCCGGATATACTTCAGAATTTCGCCTACCACCACAGACAGAGAACTATCGCGGACTACCGCTACCTGGTTATACAGCGATTCGAGAAACAGGAACCCTCCGGTTACCCAAAGTTCTGCTTTTTGAAAGAAAACACAAAACACTTTGATTTTATTGTGACAAAGGTCTACGATATGTTAAAAATTCTCCAGTCTATTCGGTGTGCCCGGGATCAACAACAACCCTATAGGTGTTTTGAGACAGTTGGATTTGTCCCGAGCCTTTTTGAAGGGTATGGGGTAGGGATGTGCCGATGCAAATTTTTTTGCTGATGCTGATACCGATTCTTATTTTGAACTTTTCCCGATGCCGAACCGAAGCCAAATCCAACTTTACTACACCATGCTTAGCAAACAGATAGAATATTACATTACATCATTACATGAAGACTTAAACCCTAACGATCATAAACTATTACGTATAATTTTATAAGAACGGTTCATTTCAATGAATTTTTTCACCACGGACGCGAGAGATAACAGTTTCCCTGAGCATACACACTGATATGCACGGGCACCCAGAAATGAATTTGATAGCATTCCAACAATTTTTTTGCAGTGCCGATGCCGATGTCCATACTCACGAAAAGTGCCGTTTATTACCGAGGCCGATTAATCGGCACATCGTTAGTATGGGAACAGTAGCCAAGTGAAAAATAAAAACATAAATTTTGGCGGCGATTTATTAGGTTAATTGAATGAAACGGCAATTCAGAGCAGATAAAAATGTCTAAAAATTGACCGAGACCAAAAGTCTAGGTCTCGGTAGGTTGGGTCTCGGCCTCAGTCTCGATCTCGCTATCAAGTTTTGCGAAACCACATCAGAAATAGTTTACTGATAAGGTTACACTCATTTCGAAATAATAATTTTTCCGACAGGATGCAATCGGAATTCCAATTCCGATTAGAATTCCGATTCAAAACGAGTTCCGATTCCGATTGCATTTCCACATTTTAATTTTATTGCCAATTTGTTCATGCTACGTCTTTGAGAGTTGTGGTCAGCCATCAGACATTCTAAATCAATATTATACTTTGTTAATACAAATTATCGGCATAGTCACAAATTTAGCAGTTCCGATTCCGATTCCGGTATAAATTTGATGTTCCGATTCCGGTATAAATTTGATGTTCCGATTCCGATGTATATAATCCAGTTCCGCTTTGCACTCTGGTATATATACTGCAAATCATCTCTTAAACATTCCGTTTATACCTGATAAAAACGAAAATCCCATCAAATAGCCAAACCGCAGGCCTTCATTTTCACCAGTATCTGGAGTCGCATACAAAACCAGTAACATGATGACTGCAAAAATGGTCGTGACAATGTTTCCCTGCAAACAACGCCTTCGAATATTACAACAGTTAACAGCTCCATATACTTTTTTGTCTTTGTTATCATGTAGCTATGAGTAGAAAATAGGTATGTACTGGTTTTAAGCAGGGCTGCTGTTGTTACGTGTCAGAGCGCGACTGGACATCGGGCTCCGGTTCCAGCAAACAGTCGACATCCGGACAGGTATTTAAACTTTCTGAATGTTTTTATAAAAACTTCAAAAAATAGAAACTACCACTGTACTTATGCCTATGGCCATGGAAATGATTCACATACTATAACACATTTTTTACACGTGTTGTATATGTCATAGCCTCATAGCCCAGGTGTAATTTAGCCCAATTCCGAATTGGGCTAGCGCAAGACGTAATTCTTTCTATGCGACAAGTGCACGCCTTGTGATTGGTTACTACCTTAATGCCATATTCAAATACGACGGGCTGTTGCGAATACTCTTTTCTGATTGGTTAAATAATGGACACCTGTTGGTTACCAAACTGTTTTACTAAGAAAGGTGGAATCAAGCCGGATTACGACTATCAAGTAACCAATCAGAAAACGCACAGCTTTATCAGACATGATTCCGCCTTGGGCTAGCCCAAGTCGTATTTCTGCTTTGGGCTATTACCAGAAATGGAACCGGAAAATGAAAAATACATGTCACCGAAAAATTCATTTTAATTTTAATTTTCGCAATATTATTGATGAAATAACCCAAGTTGGAGATAGGTATTCACTTTATCGGCTGTATTTGACTCAAACAACCAGGACCGAGACCGAGACCAGCCAAATCCCGAGACTTACAGAGACCAGCCAAATCCCGAGACCGCACATCCCAGATCCACGGAAGTGAAATGTACCTTCGATGGTTTATTTTTGGCGATTGACATCGACCTCAGGTTAGTTATTGAATGTGAAATAGTGTATGAAACTGCAGTTGGGAAAATTGTGCTTATTCCGCAAATAACACTAGCTCCAACGGACACCGACCTTCCTTTTGTTTTGCAGCGCTGGCAATTTCCAAGCCGACTCTGGTTTTGCATGACCATTAACAAAAGTCAATCTCAAACAATGACTAAAATAGGACTGTATCTTCCACAACCAGTTTTTTCTCATGGTCAACCATACATATACACATTCACATAAGACGTCCGATCGTTAACTAGAGCGTAAACCGGCCAAAGTCCGTTGCGGGCCGGGGAGTCCGGTCATGCTAGTATATACATTTACTCCAAAATACGGGCAAAACATTGCTACGTCGTTTCTTTAATTCAAACTATATAACTTAGATAATAGCAATTGTTTATCTTTTTTCACCACTTTAGTAACGATATTATTTTTGCTTAGGCTTAGTCTAATTTTCTGAAGCTTAGGCTTAGTGTAGGAATAGGTAATAGGAATATGCTGAGCTGAGATGCACTGTTATGCCTCTAAAATTACACTGGTCATCTTTATCAGGTTTTCCAGCGTTATTGCACCGCAATTAAGTTTGTGAACATACCAGGGATAGGCGGTTTCGGTTTTTAACCAAGACCTGACTACCGAGACCGGCCAAGAAAAGCCTCAGTCACGGATATTTTTTGGTCATCACCGAAAAAAAATAAAATTTTCAAAATAAACTATTTCTAATGCTTTTTTCGTAGTTTTTTGTTTTTATAGCTTTGTATTTTCCATAAGTAGCTGTTTTGTGTCTTTTAAGAATATCTGCTCGTAATTATTGTGTAACTATAAAATATCATAATTTCACAAAAAATTTTATTCATCAGCCATCACTTACTTTAACAATACAGCAGGGTGCAAAGCAGAGCTGGATTATACCGGAATCGGAATTAGAAATTTTGTGACAGACGGATAATTTGTATTGACAAATATCATGTTGATTTAGGGTCTCTGTTGGATGGCAACAATTTTCAAAAAGTTGCATGAACAAGTTGGCGATGATTTTTGGTTCTGTACAAGCTAATCTACAATCAATTATTGATAGCAACGTGTCACAACATGCAATAAAATCAAAATTTCAAAATTCCGATTCCGATTGATTGTGTAATCGGAATCGAAAATCGGTAGTTGGCGTGAATGTAAATGATGGTTTAAATTTCTGAGATTCTTAAAAAATATCCACCAACTTAAAATAACGGAGCCGGGTGTCCATTTTAGCCGGAGCCGGATATCCGGTCGCACCTCGATGCCTGATGAATAACCCTGATACCTGATGAATAAAATTTCGCTGTGAATGTATGAATTTTCATAATTACGCACTAGATAATTATGAACAGATATTCTGAAAAACACAAAAACTACGAAAACCCAAAAACTACGGAACACCCATTAGAAATATACAATTTGTTTTGAAAATTTTATTTTTTTCTGAGACTACCAAAAATTGACCGACACTTTTCATGGCAGGTCTCGGCAGTCTTGACTCGGTCCCAGTCTCGGTATACCTGCATAGTGTCCGTGTTGACACGACACGGGCGCAATGTTTTGTTTAAGAAAAACCTGATAACCCAACACGCGGCCCCGAATACGCCAACAATTCAAATTTCTACGTACGCCACTGCTGCAGACATTTTCAATCACAACTGTGCTACAAGTCGTTCAACATATTTAAAGTAATGTATTTTTTCTGTTAGTTAAAATTGAAGGATGTGAGATGAGGTGAAGAACTCTGAAATTGACATTAGTAAAATATCTTTATATGATATTGTTTCTAATATTGAAAATGAAGCCTTCTAAAACAAAATCCTAAAACCGCCAAAAGATGCATGGCAACGTGATAATCCGAAAAGTTATTCCGGACCTCTGGTCATTTGATGATTAGATTGCCAATAATGTTTAGCTTTACTTAAATAACAAATTTCTACTATGATTAATCAATGAGCAGTCAAAGGTTTCAATTGCAGCAGTTAATTCACATTTCGACAATGAACAAAAAACCGTGTTCAATTCGATGTCCCATAAAACTTAACTAACCTGTAGCAAGCTGGTACAAACATGGACATAAGCGCCAACAGCAGCTGCACCCAAACACAAGGATAAACATGTATAGACATTCTTCAGATGAACCCGAAGTGGTTTTTCACTAAAAAATATGTGAGACTCCTTCAGAGTGACTTATGAAATATATAGTAGGTTTCACATTTTTAAAATCAGATGGAATGAGCCAAGAAACTTATTTTGCCCTTGTAGAAAGAGAAGTTAGGATTAGGTATAGAACTTTGTGAAAAGCAACATATTTCCACTACCGAGCTAGTTTTCCTATTCCTACCTTTATACCAACGGTGTGTCAGATGTTTATGTAACAAGTATATGTATATTAAATAGGGATGTGACGATTAATCGGCATCGGTAATAATCGGCACTTTTCGTGAGTATCGGCATCGGCACTGCAAAAAATTGCCGATTCTTTTCTGATACTTTTTGCACGTAACAATCGGTTGGAATGCTATCAATTTCATTTATGGGCGCATACCAGTTTGTCTGTTGGGGAAAATTGTTCTCTCTTGCGTTTTGGTTTGAAAGACTTAATTGAAATTAACCGTTCTTATAAAATTATAATCGTTTATGATGGTTACAGTTTAAGCCTTCATATAATAATGTAATGTAGTATTCTATCTGTTTATTAAACATGTTTTACTAAAGTTGGAATCGGCATCGGTGCAAAATTTCAAAATAAGAATCGGCATTGGTATCGGCATCTAGGGAACGACGGGATCCAAAATTTTGCATTTACCGGATCCGAATCCGGATCTTAAAATTCAGATCCGGCTCGGACCCGGATCCTACTAGCTGGATAATTTTTCAATACCTTATGTATATAAAATAGAAAAAGTTCAACTGATTCTTTTGCAAAATTAGTCAACAAAACTTGCAGCAACTAAAAAAGAAGTCTTTAAAATTTTTATGTTTGTTCTTCTTCCGCAACAACACTGGTCTCCACTTGGATGTCATTAACCTGACATTCCAACAGAGCATTAATGCTCACACAGTGCTTGTTAGATTACGTACGCATAGTTGATATACATACACCAATTATGGTATGTTTTTATTTGTATATCAAATTTCGGATCCGGAGATCCGGTAGTTTATTTTACCGGATCCGGATCTTAAATATTGCAGAGATCCGGCCGATCCCTATCGGCATCGGCCAAAATTTTGCTATCGGCACATCCCTAATATTAAAGTTAAGTAACAAGTTCATCCGGCATTACTACGAACTCCACGTTAAAAGCATGTCATAAGTATTGATGTCCTGATTAATCGGCATCGGTAATAATCGGCAGTTTTCGTTACTATCAGCATCGGCACTGCAACAAAACAGCCGAATCTTTGCCGATACTTTTTGCACATAACAGTCAGTTTGAATGCTATAAATTCCATTTCTGGGCGAATATCAGTGTGTCCTGTCAGAAAAACTGATATCTTTCTTGTGTTTGTTTGAAAAAATTAATTGAAATGAACCTTTCATCTAAAATTATAATCGCTAATGATGGTTAGGGTTTAAGTCTTCATATAATGATGTAATGTAGTATCATATCTGTTTATTAAGCATGATGTACTACGTAAAGTTGGAATCGGCATCAGCATCGGTACAACAAAATTTCAAAACAAGAATCGGGGTATCGGCACGTCCCTAGTCATAAGGACGATCTTTCTTAACCATTTCATTAAAACTTTCGTATATATCTTCGCTACATCAGTGATAGTTTTAAAACGCAAAAACACTGCAAAATACAATGTCTGCTACTAAAACCTACATTCTTTGATCCATGGTAGCAAAAAAGTTTTCTATCGTATTGAGTACCGTAGCCATGTTTACTACAGAGTCTGCAAATTGCAAAACGTACAAATTTACTTCATAAAACCCTAAAATAAAACATGTAGTATGTATATGCATAAATAATTACATATTTATATGGTCGCATGTATCAGCGATATGGATATGCTTTTAAGACCACAGTGCAGCAATTACGAGTTAACCTAAGCAATATGCTAAGTGAAAAATTTGAATGAAAACATGTTAGACTGCACATTTAATTCAGGTTGTTTTCTTCAAATAAACTTGATTCTAAACATGTAAGTAATGTGAGAATGGGTGGTCTTATCGGATAATTTTTTGTTGTGTTATAAATAAGTGAGTTATTTTGCGCAATTTTGAAGAGTTTTACGAAGCGTTTTATGTTTTGTACTCGGTGGTCGACAGGTGGACATCAGTCCGTCCGTCTGTTTGTCCTTCCGAAAAGAATCTTCTGCTAATGTATTTCTCTAATTAACAGGGTTGCAAACAATCTAATTTCAGTACTAAATCCGTTGAATTAATCGTTTGTCTTTATCAAAAGCTTCAGCGATAAATACAAGGTTATAGTTAGGAATGCTCTTTCAAAACTTGAGTACCAAATTTTCAACACAACTTATTTGGTCTTGAAGTCATTTATGCACTACAGTTAGGGATTGTCGTACCCTAGTCTACCAAACTTATCATATATTTCACTATTGTTATGGTTACAAGTATTCAAATTCAGTACTAAAAGGGTTTTGGGTGCAAACAGTTGGAATAAATTGTTTATAAACCTTCAAGACCGACGATTAAATATATGATTAGCTAATAGATAATTTGCATATTATCTTAACTGATAAGCCTAAATTAGTACGATTTCTGGCAGGGTGCGACCGGATATTCGGTTCCGGTTTAATATCCGGCAAAAACTTGGACATTTATGGCTGCTGGGATTACATTTTTTGCACAAGTGAAGAAGTTCAAATTTTGATACGTTTTCAGCAACTTTTAACTTACGTGAAGGCGAGCGAGAGTTTATATATTTCACACACTATTCCACAAAAAACCTTGACCTTTTGGCAATAAAAAGTTATTTTCATTATATTGTTATTACAATGAATAGTATTAATAGTTTCAGGATGTCTGCGGTTCTTGGCAACGCATATCGTTTACCGAATTGGTGTCATTCGTTTGCAATGTCCCCTTGAGCTACTAGCTATGACGTTTCCCTGGCATGCACAACCCTCCCGTCTCAGGCCCCGTTGCAGTATGGTGATTTATACATAACCGGTGTCATTTTATCCTTGCCATATCATTTGCACATTTGTCAAACATTTGTGCTTTATTTTCTGCCAAATTCTCATAAACCTTATTTCATTTTCGGTCAAATTCACTTATGTCATTTGCGTGCATTATTACATATGTTTCATATTGTGTTTTCAAGTACTAAAACCTCTCACACTAAATTTCATGCGCCCAGCGCAATGCGCTATCCCATTTCTGCAAGTTAACTCCCCTTTGCCCCTTTTGTGCCAATTCCTACATGTCGTCTTTTCTGTGATCTTGTATGTAACTATTTTCATTTTTTCAGGCTCCCCATTCTCATTTCCTATCAATTTTCAGGTGCGCATTTCATTTCGCCTTCATTTTCTGTCAATTCTGTCCCCATTTGTGTCTGTTTGCCATGTTTCTGTTTTGTCATTATTATTACGATTCTGGCAGTTTCTACGAAGTTTTTTGGTCCTTAGACGGAGTTGTGATCAGTTGGGTCGGCTTCAGTACGACGGTTTTTAGTCCTGAGTTCTCAAAAGCTGAAAGTGAGGGACGTTCCCAGGAGGTTTCGAACTCAATCGAAAGATTGTCAGTCCAACGCGATATCCACTGAGCCACGCCGCCTCACAACCAACTGCTGAGTTTTTCTGTTTTTATGGCTTACAAGAACCTCAACATACAGATGCATCTTGGTTCTTCCATGTTTTTACCGCTTTTGCATATGAAGGCAACACATATGTATCAACGTTTTACCGATGTGCAAATTACAATAGCAATTTTGAATCGGCGTATTTTGTTTAGTCCAAATAGTAGTTTGTACGCTTGGGAACGCTTGAGTGACACTTTGGTATTATTTGCGTTATTGTAATAATTGGTGCCCGGACGTATTTTGATTAGCACCCCGTAGGCTGCGTCTGAAAGATTTTGACTATATTGCGCGCAACTTCTGCAATTCCCCGGGATTTTTCTCTTTTCTGTTGGTAGAATTGCGTTAAACTACATTAAAACTATTCCAGGATCGCCAAGAAACAAGATCATACCCGCCTTCGGATCGGTCGAAAATCAGTTTTTGCCCAGTCCCGACCTCACACATACATTGCCTATAAGACCGCGCAACCGAACAAGCAGTTGCTTATAACTAGCTTCGCAATTGCACCAACGTGTTCTTAAAATATAGCAATATTACAGGTGTACAGCTGCTGTACAATTTGTTGATCATGTTACATAAAAGTAGTCAAAATGTAAAACTAAAATCAAAGCTGTCGCCATGTTCGTCCTTACCGACTCAACTAGCTACGTAATCTACCAGCTTAACATGTACAATAAAAAATTGCCAACGATTCAGTTGCAAATGTATGTTTAAAACTAGGTCACTAACATAATTTGCCCTTGGACTTAAGTCGAAAACCTGAGACAAATTAATATCTTGTTGAATTAATGAATGCACAGTTGTAGTCAAGCAATGACACAACCTTTTTAAATGTGTATAGCAACAATCATCAATTAGTGATAGGTTTTCAAACAAACTTACTATTGCAGTAGCTGAACTCAAATTGTACCGGAGACGAAGTCGGAACTGGAGGCCGATTTTCTGGGGGAGCCGGAGGCAGAACTCCGGTTGTACCCTGGTTGCCCTGGTCTTTAAAGGAGCTTTATTAAGAGAGGCACGTTTTCACCTTTCCTCCTAGTAGCCGGTGCAAAAAGGGAACCAAACCAAGATTTTGTATTCCAAGGCTTTGAATTAAAATGGAGTACGGCCTCTGGCTCGCTTCGAATGAGATTGATTCCACTAGATCTCATGCGGTGCCCCATTTTATAGTTTCCTGGATCAGCTACTGTACGGTTTCTGCGATTGCGCGATACGTTCAGGTCCACAGTCTGACCCGCAGAAGTCACCAAGCTCAGTCCCTTGGCTGCCCATTTTGGCGCTGCGTTGCGAGTAATTTACTGAGATTATAATATATTTCTTGTTCGATTTTTTCGTTTGTTTTAACCCCTCGAAAAAGAAACCAAAAAATCAGTTTTTTCCGTTGTTTTTTCCGCTGGCCAACTCTGGTTTCAAGGCTGTATAGGTGTTATGCATTGCGTATTTCTTAAGATTTATGTTGTGTTCCTGCTTTTGTATTTAAAGGTTCAACACTAACATGGCGTATGGCTTCTGACTCGTTTCGCTCGTGAATGCTTCCTCTGTGTCGTGTGGCTGTCCTTTAATATTTCAGAGTTTCCTGCATCCCCGACTCATTCCTCCCCGCGTGAGAAAAACCAAGTCCTCACGGTTTTCGCAACGTTTTGTCGCTGGTTTGCTAGTGATAAACTGAGATTATTGTAAAAGATTTTCCGTTTCTTTCGTTTTTTCCGCCCCCTCACAAATAAACGGAAAAAAACCGGAAAATCCGTTTTTCCGATGGCTTTTCTGCGGTGCCCAACCCTGGTGTAAATGCATATATGGTAAAATATTAGGAATGCGGATTCAAATACTGATCAAAATATAACGGAAACTAAAAGTGTATAATTTATTTCTAAGCATACAAGTTTAAATCCAGTTGTTAAGTAATTCGTACATTTGAAAGCATGAACATTTTGAAATGATTGAATATAATTTTCGTTTAAACAATGTTTGCTATTTTGCGTCGTCCACAACAGCGTGGGTACGGTGTATGGATTTTTGAACGGTCAATTGACGGTTGACGACTATTAGTTTCAAAAATGAGTTTGCGTTGACGGCTACCAAAATTTTATTTTCCGTTGACGGCTACTGTTTAAAATTTTGCAAATCTTAAATTTGTTTTAAAATTTGCACCAAAATTTAGAGGACAGCTGTCAATGGGGTTTCTGATCTTGGTACCTGTTGACACTTGCTATTACAAAACTTGCAAACTCATTGACGGTTGCTATATACCTCACAAGTACCCGTTGACGGCTGCTGTTCAAGTTAGCTTTCGCATTGACGGTTGCCGTTAGAAGATGAATCCCTGGTTGACGGTGGCCGTCTAAAGTTTTATTTTCAATTGACGGTTGCCGTCTAATAAAAAATTTTCAATTGACGGTTGACGTCAAAGTTTAATTTTCAGTTGACGGTTGCCGTCCGAATAAAAATTTTCAATTGACGGTTGCCGTATACAACAATTTTCAATTGACGGTTGCCGTATATATACAGCAATTTTCAATTGACGGTTGCCGTCCAAAACAAAATTTTCCGTTCACGGTTGCTATATCAAAAATTGTTGCTCCTGTTGACGGTTGCTGTTAGGATTTTGAAAACCGATTGACAATTGCTGTTTGTTAACTCTGCACTCGTTGACGGTTGCATTCGAAAAATTGGTTTCTCCGTCAACACTTGCTATACGCAACCAGAGTACCCGTTGACGGCTTCTGTACAGAAATTTTTTTCGTTGACAATTGCTAGCTCAAGATTAGTATAGCAACCATCAATTGAAATTAAAAATTGGATAAAAATAATTTCAATTTACGACTGCTATCGACAAATGAAAATTTGTTGACGGAGCATAGGTTTTGGTTGGAAAACGGGAAAAGTGGAAAATTTGAACGCCTTGATTTTCCCTTGGTTGGTAGGGAAAATCTGTAGTGTAAAATTTTGTTTGGAGAACGGGAAAAGTGGAACTTTTAAACGCTTACATTATTCGTGGGTTGGTAGGGAAAATTTGAAGCATAGGTTTTGGTTGGAAAACGGGAATAGTGGAAAATTTCAACGCCTTGATTTTCCCTTGGTTGGTAGGGAAAATCTGTAGTGTAAAAGTTTGTTTGGAAAACGGGAAAAGTGGAACTTTTAAACGCGTACATTATTCCTGGGTTGGTAGGGAAAATTTGAAGCATAGGTTTTGGTTGGAAAACGGGAAAATTGGAAAATTTAAACGCCTAAATTTACCCTGGGTTGGTAGGAAAATTCTGAAGCATTGGTTTTGTTTTTAAAACGGGAAAAGTGGATAATTTCTACGTCTAGATTTCCCCTTGGTTGGAAGGGAAAAGCTAAAGCATAGGTTTTGTTTGGAAAATGGGAAAAGTAGAAAATTCCAATGGAACGATTTAACAACACATAGCAGATACTTGCTAAAATTAACAAGTTAAATATCATTTCAACGACCTGATTTCACCTCACCTGCGGCATCATCTCCGGTTCCGGCTACTTTTGTTCACTTCCGGCTCCGGATCTGGCATTTTTCACCTCCGGTTGCATCCTACAAACTAACAGGCAATATATTTCGACACTGGTCAAAACAAGAAACCGCGGAGCGGAACAGTGCAATGAACAAAATCTACTTTACACAGTTAAACCTAAATGAGCAGACCATTTACCCGAAATAATACATGACTATTAAATATATTAGATTATGATAGTCCCAGCACAAGATTGGTCAAAACAAGATACCACCGAGGGGCCCAGTATTATCAGAGCATAAGTCTGTTAACAAAGTCGACGCTTTGAGTGACGCCTTAAGGTTGTAAAAAAAGTTTTAATTTGTTTTAAAGACGTTGTTGGCTATGACCGGAAAGCCGAGAAAACATAAATATTTCAAATTTGGTCGTCGCTGACTTCCAACCCAGGGTAATTCTAGGCGTTTAAATTTTCCACTTTTTCCATTTTTCAACAAAAACCTATGCTTCATATTTTCCCTACCAACCTAAATATTCCCCACCAACCCAGGGTAAATCTAGGTCTTTAAATTTTCCACTTTTCCCAATATTCCAACCAAAACCTACGCTTCAGATTTTCCCTACCAACCGAAGGTAAATCTAGGCCTTTAAATTTCCCACTTTTCCCGTTTTTCAACCAAAACCTATGCTTCAGATTTTCCCTACCAACCTAAGGTAAATCTATGCCTTTAAATTTTCCACTTTTTCCATTTTCCAACCAAAACCTATGCTTCATATTTTCCGTACCAACCTAAGGTAAATCTAGGCCTTTAAATTTTCCACTTTTTCCATTTTCCAACCAAAACCTATGCTTCATATTTTCCGTACCAACCTAAGGTAAATCTAGGCCTTTAAATTTTCCACTTTTCCCGTTTTCCAACCAAAACCTATGCTTCAGATTTTCCCTACCAACCGAAGGTAAATCTAGGCCTTTAAATTTTCCACTTTTCCCGTTTTCAAAACTAGCCAGTTCCCGCACCAACCTAAAGGTAAATCAGGCCTTACATTTCCGATCCCGTTTTCCACCACTATTTCTATTTTCCCTACCAACCTAAACAGGCCCAATCCCTTCCCTCCAACCAAAACCCCAACACCTCCCTACCAACCGAAGGTAAATCTAGGCCTTTAAATTTTCCACTTTTCCCGTTTTTCAACCAAAACCTATGCCTCAGATTTTCCCTCTACCTACCTAAGGTAATCTAGGCCTTCTATTTTTGCTTTTCCCTGTTTTTCTAACTGAACTCATGCTTCAGATTTTCCCTACCAACCTAAGGTGAATGTAAATCTAGGCCTTTAGTTTTTCCACTCTTTCCATTTTCCATCCAAAACCTATGCTTCATATTTTCCGTACCAACCTAAGGTAAATCTAGGCCTTTAAATTTTCCACTTTTCCCGTTTTCAAGCCAAAACCGCTTCACATTTTCCCTACCAACCGAAGGTAAAATTAGGCCTTAAAAATTTCCCAGTCTTTCCTGGTTTTTTCCCCTATTCTTCACATTTTTCCTGATTAATTAGGAATACGCATTATTTCGCTTCCCGTTTCCAAAAATGTTTATACTACAGATTTTCCCTACCAACCTAAGGAAAATCTAGGCCTTTAAATTTTCCACTATTCCCGTTTTCCAACCAAAACCTATGCTTCAAATTTTCCCTACCAACCCACGAATAATGTAAGTGTTTAAAAGTTCCACTTTTCCCGTTCTCCAAACAAAATTTTACACTAGATTTTTCCCTACCAACCAAGGGAAAATCAAGGCGTTCAAATTTTCCACTTTTCCCGTTTTCCAACCAAAACCTATGCTCCGTCAACAAATTTTCATTTGTCGATAGTAGTCGTAAATTGAAATTATTTTTATCCAATTTTTAATTTCAATTGATGGTTGCTATACTAATCTTGAGCTAGCAATTGTCAACGAAAAAAATTTCTGTACAGAAGCCGTCAACGGGTACTCTGGTTGCGTATAGCAAGTGTTGACGGAGAAACCAATTTTTCGAATGCAACCGTCAACGAGTGCAGAGTTAACAAACAGCAATTGTCAATCGGTTTTCAAAATCCTAACAGCAACCGTCAACAGGAGCAACAATTTTTGATATAGCAACCGTGAACGGAAAATTTTGTTTTGGACGGCAACCGTCAATTGAAAATTGCTGTATATATACGGCAACCGTCAATTGAAAATTGTTGTATACGGCAACGGTCAATTGAAAATTTTTTATTCGGACGGCAACCGTCAACTGAAAACTAAACTTTTACGTCAACCGTCAATTGAAAATTTTTTCCATTAGACGGCAACCGTCAATTTGAAAACAAAACTTTAGACGGCCACCGTCAACCAGGGATTCATCTTCTAACGGCTACTCAAAATTTTACTTCCGAGCATACGTAACTGAACGTAGACCA
>JASANG010003661.1:0-15295 GCA_030248215.1 Enoplolaimus lenunculus
GGTTTTAGCGCAATTGACGGACGATTTATACAGCTGTCCAACCATAAATAATAATCTTGTCGTTCAAGACAACATTACAACTACTTTTTCGAGTGAAGCAAACGCCAACCATAAATTCAATTAACACTTTGTCGAAGCGTAAATAAGTTTAAAATTTGATTTTATGTGATTTACCACTTCCCACAGTGTGCAACCGCGACACTTTCACAAAAACAGCAGGGGGCACCGATTTATAAATTATTACTTTCTGTTTTGTGTGAGCGGGGGGGGAGGCTGGTTAAACGAACCCTAGTGTGCCAAACAGAAATTAGGAACCGCGAATGTCTTATATATACACACAAGATTATATTTTAAGAAAATATTAAATTTAACTTTAATTGCATTTCGGCGCCCGTAAACTCGACACGCGGTTTCGTCTCGGCGACTGCAAATTAGCTAAGATATATATAGTGTGAGATTAAAGCTTAACATTATTATTATTATTATTCGGTTGTTTGGATTTTGGGTCACGAATTTTTAAAAGGGGAAGAAACGCTTTAGTCTGAATTGAATGCTCGTTTAGAATTGTTTTCTGCTTCAATAAACAACAGTTGTTTTCGGAGGAGACAGAAATGGCTTTGGGGTAAACTTGATTGGGCGTATCTTATCATAAAAGTTACCTGACGTCAGAACGATGTGATTTGAAATCTGCGTTAAAAACGAGAAAGGTATTCTCTACAATACAGGTGGTAGAAAGTAATTTTCCAACCACTGTTGAAAATGATCAATTATTATATACTCAATATATATATATATATATATATATATATATATATATATATATATAAGTATTTATATGCAGGTATATAATAATATTTAGGCTTTTTTGGATTTCGCTGGTGACGAAAAAGTTGTCCACTTGAACGAAAAGAGTTATCCACTTGAAGTTTGGCTTTGAAAGCTGTTTAACTGAATTGACAAATTTTAAACAAAATTAAAAGAATTTCGTTTTTTATTTTAATAACCACGCATTCTTAACGATTATTGGCCGGGTAAAATGTTTTCCGTGTGCCGCTATCCAGTTGTCCGTTGTTAAAATTTTAACCTAATTTAGCATTGTAAAACAACGGCGGAAACGTCTTTTAAACATTTTAACCGCAGACGCCTAATTATAGCATTAATCAAATCTATGCAGGGTGCACTATTATGCTTCAAGCTTATATCGCGAGTAAAATTAATCATATTCAAAAGAACGGCAATTTAAACGAGTTAATTTAAAAAGCACGCAAAGTTAAGTAAGCATTTCCGATTATAGTTCTTTTTTTTCGTTTTTGATTCTCGGGTTCTCTCCCTCTCATGAGCTATTATAAACACAAGCGTAGCTATGATTTCAATTCGGCAGGCTATGGATTTTTAAATAAACTGTGTTTTTTTTCAATCGACAAAAATTTAGCTTACCTGCACAAAATCGGCGTAATGTTATCTTGAAGCTTTCTTAAAAGTGTTTTTTGTTTGTGTAATATTTTATGCGATTCGCGAAAGAAATATTATATCCCCTTTATTCCATATATACATGTCTGTGATTATAAATTATTTTGCAAATCAAAACGAGCTTTTAGAATACGCGGACGGCGTAAAGAACTCGCATGATTATAAGTGTGACGGTAAACAAACGGTTGCATCAGGAGACGCTAAGCTTCGTCTTTTCCGAAACTTCATTTTTTGGGCTACGCATTAACGGACCCCAACAGCGGGCCAAAGTAATCTTTCAAACCAGCAAAACTATTATAATATATAAGATTTGAAAATGGAATTAAAATACCGAAACTTTTTTAAACGTTCAGTGATCTCTATACAAAAATTGCGTTTTAAATATATATTTCTCATCTGCAAGCGCTTGTTTATATATATATATATATATATATATATATATATATATATATATGTTTGTATGTATGTATGTACATATATCCTTTACACCACTAAAACCCAAGTGATTTGATTTTAAATAATTATTATCGCATCACTAAAATTGCGTGGATACGTTAAACGTTAGTTGCACTACAAATCATAATTTTAATTGCTGCTGACCATTTCGAAACCAAATTATACCAAAAACAACTGTAGTCACGAAAGCACAAAGCACTTATGGGCTAATATATGCTTGATATTTTAAAATTTAAACTATAACTTAAAATTTTACCCAGATATATTATTTTTCTATAATAATTTAAGTGTATATACTAAATACTTGGTTTCAAACTGTTATTGAAAGCCAGGTCATGCAATGATATAAATGTGAGCCATAGTGAACGAAACTTAGCATAAATATAACATCAATTGTGTTCTAACTGGCTTTGGCAAAAAGGTTTCATAAATAACAAAGGATTGACTGGATAATTTAGGGGCACCTCTGAGCGTAGATGTAGCCGTCTGTTATTTGGTATACAGCACAAGTTAGTCTACCTTTCTAGTTAAAGAATTTGATTTAGAGTTGTAGCATTTCAGAGTTAAACTTGGTGTTTTATGAAAAAACATTGCAAATATTCGGTTAATTAATATATAAATTAGCAAAAATAGTATGGTCTATACTGGCAATATAAATTCGAAAGGAAAATATCATTTCACTAAAAAATTAAAGTCTCAACTTACCGAAACGAACCAAAAAATTGCAATATATTAAACGCAATTATAAGCTTGAGCTTAAGTCCGTCTAAACGTCATAGACCTACAACTGATTGGGTTCGATTTCTTGTATGAATCAGGTTAACAATTAAGATTAATTAAAGTTTTTCCTAACTGCCACTAAACTTGACGACGCTATAGTTTATATATACTGCATATGGTAATGGTACACTTTTCCTATGGTTACCCTGTGGCATTGGCTTAGCAAAAGGCTAACATAAGCCTCTGATTAAGCCTTAATTTTAAATGTGGAGGAAAGTATACAACATGAGGAACTGTAACTAATCACAAAAAATTGTACTTGATGAAACACCCATCCAATGACTTCAGCTGGAACAGTGCCAATACTAACTTTCTAGATTAACCATTGTTTATATTGGTAGATTACGCTTAAACTCATTTAAAATATGACATATTTTTAGTTTAATGTAAACTTAATGAAACTAAAAACGACACCTGAGCAAAAACTGAAATAAGTTTTCTTAAAGTGGCCCTAAACTGAAAAATATGTTAGTTCAACACAATTTTAAAATTCTACATTGGTTAGTCCGTCAAGCCATTTAAGTTTTACTTAAACTACCATCAAAGATTAGTTAAGCTATAATTTAAGTTTAACTATTTAGAGGTTACATTTACTATTAATACTGTACTGACCCGTATAAGAGGGTTGGTAATAAGAAGAGTCCCCATTTTGAGTCCCAATCAATAGGAATCCCTATTCCTAATAAGAGTCCGCAAGTGGATAGAGTCTCTAAATCCTGTCAATTGTCCCTAATTGTAGTGCAATAAATAACTCCAACCCAACTAAAGTTTAGTTCGAAACTTTGAATCATGCTTAGGTTTTGAAAATGTATTCCTAAGTATAATCTCGCAATATTGCTCAAGCGTTTGATACAAGACAAAAAACGTTTAATTCAACGGATAGTTGCAGTACCGGATATATATACCTATATATCAATAACGAAGGGTGTCGGAGCGTGGCTTGAAAGTAAATAACCGTCCGTAACCGAATAACAGTGGGTCCCTTCTGGATAGGCCAAATACATATTAATCTGTCCCTCTTATTCGGGTCACAACAGTACTACAAGTAAAAATGTAAATTTTCAAAAAATTTAACTGCTAATAAGTAATAAGTCAAAAATTTAATTAAAACAATTCCATAATAAACTAAATATCAGAAAAACTAGTCCAAAAGTCATCATACAACCGTTTAAACGCTCATATTTAAAATTTTTCAGTTTTCTCAATCGCATGCAACGATATCTACACAATCGCTATGCAAGCTACAGGGGGCCGTTGTAGCCAGAAAATGTACCAAAACGAACGACAAGACTATCGCGCTATATTAAGTTTCCGGCGCATACTAATTGTTTAAACGAGCAAAGACAGACAGAAACAAAATAAAACGAAGAAAAGCAGCACAAAGAAAGAAACAAAATTTAATTTAAAACAGATGCCGATGACATGTAATATAGAAAATACTGTGAGACACTGCATGACGCTCTCGTGATGTCCTGCGTGTATAGGAACAATGAGGCTTTAAAATTTAATTTTCATTCAATATATGTTCGTTTATGACTAATTAGAAATATTATAATTACATTATACGCAAAGATCTGACGGTCTCTAAATCGGATAATGATTGAAACTGCAGTTGGAAACCGATTTTAGGATTGAGGTAATTTTGCACAATTGAATTATTATAATTTTTCTCAATGAGACGCAAAATTAAAGCAGTAATTTGATACGATTTTGACTGGAATTCGGGACAGCATGGAAGGGAATTAAAAATTAAAATTTGTGCCTAAATAACTCGACAGAATTAGTTGAAAACGAGCCATATGTTTCAACCTTAAACAAGCTGAGTCTACACACCTTGAAAAGACGCAGTAGCTAATATAATACTGTAGTCGAAAACTGGAGCGATAACGCAAGGTTATACTTTGGAATGTTACTTTCAAAACTTATGTACGCTTTAAAGTTTCAAACTCAACTTGATTTTGTTCTGGAGTCATTTATGCACTACAATTAGAGATAATTGACATTTATGGACTCTAATTAATGTTTAGGGACTCTATCCGCTTCGGACTCTTATTAGTGAGTGATACGAACTCTTATTGATTGAGACTCAAAATGTGGACCCCCTCTTATTCGAGTCACTGCAGTATTCATCTTGCAAAAAGTAGCAATTTTTATATATATGTCAGATACAAAACGCAACTTTAGTTTTTGGGCTATTCGTTTTCAACTCGTTTCACAAAGTGGTATCTTATTCGAGTCCAATCCTTGCAGAATCTGTGTTCAGCTCACAAATTAAGATTGTTTATAAAATTATATTATATATGCCTGGAATAATAAAATATGCTCAGGTTGTAAGCTTAAATATTGTTATTGTTACATTAAGTTGATAGAATTATGAAACGATTTGCCACGGGAGGTTTTGCTTACTATCAAATTGACGCCACAGTGGGGCCTAAAATGAACATGTAATTGGCATAAAGCGATCATAACCCTCTTCAAATCAGTATACTCAAGGTTAATGCATGAACTGAGAACGATTTATCAGTTAATTCAAACCTGTAACACTGATTCAAGATAAAGGTAACACAATAATAACCTAATCACTGCGTGATTTAGCGTTAAATACCTAAAATTGATTAGGTAATTCAACTCAGTTAATATCGGTCCGAACAAATTTGTGACAGTTTTTGCATTCAATCGCGAAAATATAATCGGTTGATTTTGCTACACAGTCTACAGTAACCTGAAACTGAGCGAAACGTTGAAACGAAAAATGTCACAAACGCGAGTCAGGATTCGCTGTATGGTTGGACAGGTTGTTGAGGTAGAAAATTTCAACGAATGACGAGGTAAATTCATATCAAACGAGGATGACGAATAAAGAGACAACGGTGATGACGGTAATAGACATGATTTGGTTAAATGCGAGTTATCATTATCGTTTAATAAACGATATGGTAACTAAATAAACAACGTTTTCGAATCACGTGCACTGGACAAAATATGCCGTAACCGACCCGCAAGGTAACTCAACATGGCAGTGGTTGCAAAAAAATTTCTGGAGAAGCCGACTGGAGTTACGAATGGCGTAAAATTTAGGCCTCAATAAGGCTGAACTTGCTTCTCATAGCCCCTTTCTGACGACGTGCCTGCACTTCCAGATCGCAGGCAAACGACCCTACACTGCAAAAAATTTACGAGTCAAACTCTCTCCGAAATAGGCTTTTCCTGTGCGGAGTCGAATTTTGAATCAGTTTGTGTAGACACTAAAACCGTATTTCGGAGATAGTCAATTTGGCACGCCATTTTTTGCAGTGAGTTGGATTCTGGAAAGACGCCTGAAAGGAAACAACTAGCTTAACTTCTCGTAAGACATTGCTCAAAGCTATTTCAACAGTTTAAGAATTCAGAATTGAAAATTCGACAAAACGTTCGTTATTCGTACAACTATTTAAGCCCCATCCATACGTTCAACAGTTTGTAGCAAAAACTTGTAGCTGCAAATGTTGTTCGGAAATCTATGGACAAACTTGAAGCTGCAAGTTACAGTTTCAAGTTTGCGCTCAAAAACTTACACGTGCAAATTGCAGCTGCGAGTTTTTGCACCGACAACTGGAACGTATGAATGGAGCTCACTGCAGCTGACCAATGACATCAGCTTCGGTCCAGCGGTTTGATCTACATTAGGTATATAACAGATAGAACTTTCTAACCAGTCGCGGATCTAGCAATTTTTGACGGATAGCCAGCTATTCCATTAATCAAAATGCAGCATTAGGGTAGATTAAGCTGGTGGGAGAGCCGAGGCTCAAATGACAAGCACACTTAAACAAAGCCTGGACCGGTTTTATGCCAAGCGTGTCCGCCAAATGAGATAACTGTGGACCTCGGCATTCAAAAGTTCCGCGCAAGTTCACTATTGGAATTTTGTCCTCAAACACGGGCGCCTATAGTCGCAGTGACGACTATAAAGGTAGTCGTGGAACAGTTGGCGGATTCTGGACGTCTCGGCGTGAAATCCAAGGTTGGTTGACAACACCACAGCCTGACTCCAAAAACATCCTCTCAAATACGACATTAGCAGGACCTGACGCGCTTAAACAGCCAATCATATATCTCCACAGTATAAAGGGTTAATTTGATAGAAGGTAAAAATCCAACCACATACTAGTGTTCAAATTTGCGCTAATATTCTCAAATGTGTATATACCACCACGATAGGTAAATTTCCAATTCTTGACACGTCTTGTAAGTGCAAATTTAGACATCTACAACTGCACCAGTTCGTGAGTTTGAAAACCTATCAATAACTGGTGATATATATAGGTGTCATACGCATTTCAGAAACTACTCTCTAAAAACTTAAACATAAATTATAGATTAACTAAACTTGAATATCAGTTTGAGTAAAACTTAAATGGCTGGACGGACTAACTGGACCAGAATTTAACATTTCACTTAAACTATCGTGTTTTTAAGTTTAACACGAGTTTAAGTAAACTTATTTTCAGATTAAGCAAGAAGTACAGCCGTGTATCTAAGAGTTCAATTTAAACTGAAAAGATTTTAAATGAGTTCAAGCATAAACCTACCTGTTAGTTTAGTTAATCTAAAAAGCTAGTTTAATTCTTGTATATTAGCTTAAGCTAAGTTAGTTTAAGCTTTGAGAGAGTATATGAGCCTAGGTTGAGGCATACGCTGGAACTCAGGTCAACACGGAGCTTAAACTTAGATCTAAACATCATCAGCCTTAGCCTAAGCCTCAGCCTTCTTTATTAATCATATGGCATTATGTGTGGGGAAAACATATATACTCAAAATTGAACACCTCAGATTGCTTAGCTGATGAACCCGTTAAATATGCGAACCACTCAATTGGTTCATAATACAAATCGTCATCTTTGCATCCCCACAACCAGAAATTTTTAGTAGAAGAGGCAAACCCGCTCAAATTCCGCTGAAACCAACGTAAGACAAAACAAATCCAAAATCCATGTTTGCCCTTGACAGGTATCTCAAACAACTTTACCTCATAATTCAGGATGTAACTGGCGACGCTGCACAGCTATTCGGCCCAAAGTTTAAAACAAAACCGTAACATAGATGAGCATATCAAGCCTAAGCATAAGCAACAAAAATTAGTCTAAAGGTTAAGCTTACTCTACTTAATTTCGCAGAACACTTCCACTGCTCATGTTTACATGAGCCGTAATGCGAGAATTTTCATTGCCAAATTTACTACTTGCAAGCGCCGAGTCAGTTTGTTGCTCATTAACTTTTTCAAACTTGTAATATATTTTAATATAAACTAAGCATATTTAATCAATTTACTTTATAGGAACATAATGCCATATGATTAATAAAGAAGGCTGAGGCTTAGGCTAAGGCTATGATGTTTAGATCTAAGTTTAAGCTCCGTCTTGACCTGATCCAGCGTATGCCTCAACCTAGCTCAATACTCTCTAAGCTTAACTAACTTAGCTTAAGCTCATATCCAAGAATTAAACTAGCTTTTTAGATTAACTAAACTAACAGGTAGGTTTATGCTTGAACTCATTTAAAATCTTTTCAGTTTAAATTGAACTCTTAGATACACGGCTGTACTTCTTGCTTAATCTAAAAATAAGTTTACTTATAACTCGTGTTAAACTTAAAAACACGATAGTTTAAGTGAAATGTTAAATTCTGGTCCAGTTAGTCCGTCCAGCCATTTAAGTTTTACTCAAACTGATATTCAAGTTTAGTTAATCTATAATTTATGTTTAAGTTTTTAGAGAGTAGTTTCTGAAATGCGTATGACACCTATATATATCACCAGTTATTGATAGGTTTTCAAACTCACGAACTGGTGCAGTTGTAGATGTCTAAATTTGCACTTACAAGACGTGTCAAGAATTGGAAATTTACCTATCGTGGTGGTATATACACATTTGAGAATATTAGCGCAAATTTGAACACTAGTATGTGGTTGGATTTTTACCTTCTATCAAATTAACCCTTTATACTGTGGAGATATATGATTGGCTGTTTAAGCGCGTCAGGTCCTGCTAATGTCGTATTTGAGAGGATGTTTTTGGAGTCAGGCTGTGGTGTTGTCAACCAACCTTGGATTTCACGCCGAGACGTCCAGAATCCGCCAACTGTTCCACGACTACCTTTATAGTCGTCACTGCGACTTATAGGCGCCCCGTGTTTGAGGACAAAATTCCAATAGTGAACTTGCGCGGAACTTTTGAATGCCGAGGTCCACAGTTATCTCATTTGGCGGACACGCTTGGCATAAAACCGGTCCAGGCTTTGTTTAAGTGTGCTTGTCATTTGAGCCTCGGCTCTCCCACCAGCTTAATCTACCCTAATGCTGCATTTTGATTAATGGAATAGCTGGCTATCCGTCAAAAATTGCTAGATCCGCGACTGGTTAGAAAGTTCTATCTGTTATATACCTAATGTAGATCAAACCGCTGGACCGAAGCTGATGTCATTGGTCAGCTGCAGTGAGCTCCATTCATACGTTCCAGTTGTCGGTGCAAAAACTCGCAGCTGCAATTTGCACGTGTAAGTTTTTGAGCGCAAACTTGAAACTGTAACTTGCAGCTTCAAGTTTGTCCATAGATTTCCGAACAACATTTGCAGCTACAAGTTTTTGCTACAAACTGTTGAACGTATGGATGGGGCTTAAATAGTTGTACGAATAACGAACGTTTTGTCGAATTTTCAATTCTGAATTCTTAAACTGTTGAAATAGCTTTGAGCAATGTCTTACGAGAAGTTAAGCTAGTTGTTTCCTTTCAGGCGTCTTTCCAGAATCCAACTCACTGCAAAAAATGGCGTGCCAAATTGACTATCTCCGAAATACGGTTTTAGTGTCTACACAAACTGATTCAAAATTCGACTCCCCAGGAAAAGCCTATTTCGGAGAGAGTTTGACTCGTAAATTTTTTGCAGTGTAGGGTCGTTTGCCTGCGATCTGGAAGTGCAGGCACGTCGTCAGAAAGGGGCTATGAGAAGCAAGTTCAGCCTTATTGAGGCCTAAATTTTACGCCATTCGTAACTCCAGTCGGCTTCTCCAGAAATTTTTTTGCAACCACTGCCATGTTGAGTTACCTTGCGGGTCGGTTACGGCATATTTTGTCCAGTGCACGTGATTCGAAAACGTTGTTTATTTAGTTACCATATCGTTTATTAAACGATAATGATAACTCGCATTTAACCAAATCATGTCTATTACCGTCATCACCGTTGTCTCTTTATTCGTCATCCTCGTTTGATATGAATTTACCTCGTCATTCGTTGAAATTTTCTACCTCAACAACCTGTCCAACCATACAGCGACTCCTACTCGCGTTTGTGACATTTTTCGTTTCAACGTTTCGCTCAGTTTCAGGTTACTGTAGACTGTGTAGCAAAATCAACCGATTATATTTTCGCGATTGAATGCAAAAACTGTCACAAATTTGTTCGGACCGATATTAACTGAGTTGAATTACCTAATCAATTTTAGGTATTTAACGCTAAATCACGCAGTGATTAGGTTATTATTGTGTTACCTTTATCTTGAATCAGTGTTACAGGTTTGAATTAACTGATAAATCGTTCTCAGTTCATGCATTAACCTTGAGTATACTGATTTGAAGAGGGTTATGATCGCTTTATGCCAATTACATGTTCATTTTAGGCCCCACTGTGGCGTCAATTTGATAGTAAGCAAAACCTCCCGTGGCAAATCGTTTCATAATTCTATCAACTTAATGTAACAATAACAATATTTAAGCTTACAACCTGAGCATATTTTATTATTCCAGGCATATATAATATAATTTTATAAACAATCTTAATTTGTGAGCTGAACACAGATTCTGCAAGGATTGGACTCGAATAAGATACCACTTTGTGAAACGAGTTGAAAACGAATAGCCCAAAAACTAAAGTTCGTTTTGTATCTGACATATATATAAAAATTGCTACTTTTTGCAAGATGAATACTGCAGTGACTCGAATAAGAGGGGGTCCACATTTTGAGTCTCAATCAATAAGAGTTCGTATCACTCACTAATAAGAGTCCGAAGCGGATAGAGTCCCTAAACATTAATTAGAGTCCATAAATGTCAATTATCTCTAATTGTAGTGCATAAATGACTCCAGAACAAAATCAAGTTGAGTTTGAAACTTTAAAGCGTACATAAGTTTTGAAAGTAACATTCCAAAGTATAACCTTGCGTTATCGCTCCAGTTTTCGACTACAGTATTATATTAGCTACTGCGTCTTTTCAAGGTGTGTAGACTCAGCTTGTTTAAGGTTGAAACATATGGCTCGTTTTCAACTAATTCTGTCGAGTTATTTAGGCACAAATTTTAATTTTTAATTCCCTTCCATGCTGTCCCGAATTCCAGTCAAAATCGTATCAAATTACTGCTTTAATTTTGCGTCTCATTGAGAAAAATTATAATAATTCAATTGTGCAAAATTACCTCAATCCTAAAATCGGTTTCCAACTGCAGTTTCAATCATTATCCGATTTAGAGACCGTCAGATCTTTGCGTATAATGTAATTATAATATTTCTAATTAGTCATAAACGAACATATATTGAATGAAAATTAAATTTTAAAGCCTCATTGTTCCTATACACGCAGGACATCACGAGAGCGTCATGCAGTGTCTCACAGTATTTTCTATATTACATGTCATCGGCATCTGTTTTAAATTAAATTTTGTTTCTTTCTTTGTGCTGCTTTTCTTCGTTTTATTTTGTTTCTGTCTGTCTTTGCTCGTTTAAACAATTAGTATGTGCCGGAAACTTAATATAGCGCGATAGTCTTGTCGTTCGTTTTGGTACATTTTCTGGCTACAACGGCCCCCTGTAGCTTGCATAGCGATTGTGTAGATATCGTTGCATGCGATTGAGAAAACTGAAAAATTTTAAATATGAGCGTTTAAACGGTTGTATGATGACTTTTGGACTAGTTTTTCTGATATTTAGTTTATTATGGAATTGTTTTAATTAAATTTTTGACTTATTACTTATTAGCAGTTAAATTTTTTGAAAATTTACATTTTTACTTGTAGTACTGTTGTGACCCGAATAAGAGGGACAGATTAATATGTATTTGGCCTATCCAGAAGGGACCCACTGTTATTCGGTTACGGACGGTTATTTACTTTCAAGCCACGCTTCGACACCCTTCGTTATTGATATATAGGTATATATATCCGGTACTACAACTATCCGTTGAATTAAACGTTTTTTGTCTTGTATCAAACGCTTGAGTAATATTGCGAGATTATACTTAGGAATACATTTTCAAAACCTAAGCATGGTTCAAAGTTTCGAACTAAACTTTAGTTGGGTTGGAGTTATTTATTGCACTACAATTAGGGACAATTGACAGGATTTAGAGACTCTATCCACTTGCGGACTCTTATTAGGAATAGGGATTCCTATTGATTGGGACTCAAAATGGGGACCCTTCTTATTACCAACCCTCTTATACGGGTCAGTACAGTATTAATAGTAAATGTAACCTCTAAATAGTTAAACTTAAATTATAGCTTAACTAATCCTTGATGGTAGTTTAAGTAAAACTTAAATGGCTTGACGGACTAACCAATGTAGAATTTTAAAATTGTGTTGAACTAACATATTTTTCAGTTTAGGGCCACTTTAAGAAAACTTATTTCAGTTTTTGCTCAGGTGTCGTTTTTAGTTTCATTAAGTTTACATTAAACTAAAAATATGTCATATTTTAAATGAGTTTAAGCGTAATCTACCAATATAAACAATGGTTAATCTAGAAAGTTAGTATTGGCACTGTTCCAGCTGAAGTCATTGGATGGGTGTTTCATCAAGTACAATTTTTTGTGATTAGTTACAGTTCCTCATGTTGTATACTTTCCTCCACATTTAAAATTAAGGCTTAATCAGAGGCTTATGTTAGCCTTTTGCTAAGCCAATGCCACAGGGTAACCATAGGAAAAGTGTACCATTACCATATGCAGTATATATAAACTATAGCGTCGTCAAGTTTAGTGGCAGTTAGGAAAAACTTTAATTAATCTTAATTGTTAACCTGATTCATACAAGAAATCGAACCCAATCAGTTGTAGGTCTATGACGTTTAAACGGACTTAAGCTCAAGCTTATAATCGCGTTTAATATATTGCAATTTTTTGGTTCGTTTCGGTAAGTTGAGACTTTAATTTTTTAGTGAAATGATATTTTCCTTTCGAATTTATATTGCCAGTATAGACCATACTATTTTTACTATTTTTGCTAATTTATATATTAATTAACCGAATATTTGCAATGTTTTTTCATAAAACACCAAGTTTAACTCTGAAATGCTACAACTCTAAATCAAATTCTTTAACTAGAAAGGTAGACTAACTTGTGCTGTATACCAAATAACAGACGGCTACATCTACGCTCAGAGGTGCCCCTAAATTATCCAGTCAATCCTTTGTTATTTATGAAACCTTTTTGCCAAAGCCAGTTAGAACACAATTGATGTTATATTTATGCTAACTTTCGTTCACTATGGCTCACATTTATATCATTGCATGACCTGGCTTTCAATAACAGTTTGAAACCAAGTATTTAGTATATACACTTAAATTATTTTAGAAAAATAATATATCTGGGTAAAATTTTAAGTTATAGTTTAAATTTTAAAATATCAAGCATATATTAGCCCATAAGTGCTTTGTGCTTTCGTGACTACAGTTGTTTTTGGTATAATTTGGTTTCGAAATGGTCAGCAGCAATTAAAATTATGATTTGTAGTGCAACTAACGTTTAACGTATCCACGCAATTTTAGTGATGCGATAATAATTATTTAAAATCAAATCACTTGGGTTTTAGTGGTGTAAAGGATATATGTACATACATACATACAAATAAATATATATATTTTATATATATATATATATATATATATATATATATATATATATATATATATATATATATATATATATATATATATATAACAAGCGCTTGCAGATGAGAAATATATATTTAAAACGCAATTTTTGTATAGAGATCACTGAACGTTTAAAAAAGTTTCGGTATTTTAATTCCATTTTTAAATCTTATATATTATAATAGTTCTGCTGGTTTGAAAGATTACTTTGCCCGCTGTTGGGGTCCGTTAATGCGTAGCCCAAAAAATGAAGTTTCGGAAAAGACGAAGCTTAGCGTCTCCTGATGCAACCGTTTAGTTTACCGTCACACTTATAATCAAGCGAGTTCTTTACGCCGTCCGCGTATTCTAAAAGCTCGTTTTGATTTGCAAAATAATTTATAATCACAGACATGTATATATGGAATAAAGGGGATATAATATTTCTTTCGCGAATCGCATAAAATATTACACAAACAAAAAACACTTTTAAGAAAGCTTCAAGATAACATTACGCCGATTTTGTGCAGGTAAGCTAAATTTTTGTCGATTGAAAAAAAACACAGTTTATTTAAAAATCCATAGCCTGCCGAGTTGAAATCATAGCTACGCTTGTGTTTATAATAGCTCATGAGAGGGAGAACCCGAGAATCAAAAACGAAAAAAAAGAACTATAATCGGAAATGCTTACTTAACTTTGCGTGCTTTTTAAATTAACTCGTTTAAATTGCCGTTCTTTTGAATATGATTAATTTTACTCGCGATATAAGCTTGAAGCATAATAGTGCACCCTGCATAGATTTGATTAATGCTATAATTAGGCGTCTGCGGTTAAAATGTTTAAAAGACGTTTCCGCCGTTGTTTTACAATGCTAAATTAGGTTAAAATTTTAACAACGGACAACTGGATAGCGGCACACGAAAAACATTTTACCCGGACAATAATAGTTAAGAATGCGTGTTTATTAAAATAAAAAACGAAATTATTTTAATTTTGTTTAAAATTTGTCAATTCAGTTAAACAGCTTTCAAAGCCAAACTTCAAGTGGATAACTCTTTTCGTTCAAGTGGACAACTTTTTCGTCACCAGCGAAATCCAAAAAAGCCTAAATATTATTATATACCTGCATATAAATACTTATATATATATATATATATATATATATATATATATATATATATATATATATATATATATATTGAGTATATAATAATTGACATTTTCAACAGTGGTTGGAAAATTACTTTCTACCACCTGTATTGTAGAGAATACCTTTCTCGTTTTTAACGCAGATTTCAAATCACATCGTTCTGACGTCAGGTAACTTTTATGATAAGATACGCCCAATCAAGTTTACCCCAAAGCCATTTCTGTCTCCTCCGAAAACAACTGTTGTTTATTGAAGCAGGAAACAATTCTAAACGAGCATTCAATTCAGACTAAAGCGTTTCTTCCCCTTTTAAAAATTCGTGACCCAAAATCCAAACAACCGAATAATAATAATAATAATGTTAAGCTTTAATCTCACACTATATATATCTTAGCTAATTTGCAGTCGCCGAGACGAAACCGCGTGTCGAGTTTACGGGCGCCGAAATGCAATTAAAGTTAAATTTAATATTTTCTTAAAATATAATCTTGTGTGTATATATAAGACATTCGCGGTTCCTAATTTCTGTTTCGGCACACTAGGGTTCGTTTAACCAGCCT